>JAZHYW010030363.1:0-18909 GCA_037355805.1 Ixodes ricinus | reverse complement strand
GCAAGCTCGCTACTCTCAACGTGTCGGTAGCATTTCAGTTGTTATTGCTGAAATTAGAAATGTGCCCAAGAACGCATTTTCCACCTGGGACAAAGTGCTAAAGGACACTGAACGAAATTTGGATTTACCGCAAAATAAGGCCGCAGAAGCATTGAACGGGATGCTACGAACTCCAAAACATCACTCATACATCAATATACTCGAACGGATGGCCATACTTTTGTAAAAGGGTGCGATCAAGCAAGGGCTATGACGTCCCGGTCCTCCTGGAACAGTTGAGAATGAGGGGAAGCGGCCTCGCTTCTCTCCTCCTTGCTTCGGTTCACCAGCTCGACGGGACGAAGCGAGGAGGAGAGAAATGAGAATCGTGACAGGCATTGTCTCCTCGGCCGTGTTCTATGGTGCACTTCTTTTTAAAAAATATACGGCGATCCGTTAGAGATATTGTGTATGAGTTGTTTTTGGGTTTTGCAGCGTCCCGTCTATCAGTCCAGCCTTGTTTTGTGAGCTCGAAATTTTGGATCAGTATCTCTTCAAGCAACAAAGCTTGGTTTTCAATTGCTCTTGGATACATTTTCCAAATAAAAGTGTCTTGAAAACTACAGGGTGCCAGAACTTGGAACCCTTTTGTTATACATCTGAACGTCAGGGCCTCTACAGTGACAATGGCAATCAGTGTGACTGACATGGAAGGCTCTCGGAGAGACGAAGTGAGTGATGACGTCTGTGTGTCTCTTGCAATGCGTGGAATATGTGCAGCATTCCACCCAAAACCCCTTTTTCATTTTTCACAATGCTCAACCTACGTCACACAAACGAGTTTCCGGTCGCTCTGGACCGATGAATGAATCGATTGAAGATACCGTTAAGCATGCATGGGAAAGCAAATGTTGCAGATCTTGCTAATCAGACAGAAATGCTCTGTGCTTTGTGAACACTAGGGATTTCTTCTGAACACAAAAAATGTTTCACATTTGGTTTAAATCGTGGGTTTTAAAACTAGGTTCATAGGAACCTCAGGGTACCCCAGAGTGCCCTCAGTGGTTCCCTCGAGCTCCCCCATTTCCTCCGTCGTCCTAGCCCCTCAGTAACCAGTTATTTCAAGATCCGAACTATCTATTAATTCCTAACTATACTAGTCTATACCTACAGGAGCTCCAAACTCAAAACGAAAATGTGTTTTTTTTTCTCTCTCTCTCTTTACCCACAGTTAATTTCACTTCATGTGTACGAGCGAGGTGGGTGAAGAAGACACAGACAAGCACGAGCTAAGTTGCCCTGAACGATGCTTGCAGTGCACGAGCGTGCGCACTTCGCAGGGACGTTGAAGTGAGGGCCCGGAGTTTGCTCTTGTAGCTCCTGGCTACGTAAAGTGAAGCGGAGTACAGTGCGTTAATTTTCATTACTGTTAACAGGGCCCGTAGACTTCTGCGACACTTCACTGCGTCAATGCAAAAAACCGAGAGGGATTTTCGGTAGATCGTAGGCAAGAGCTTTGCGTTGCTAGCGAGTGATTGATTGAACGCCCGCAATGCGATCTAAGAAAAGTACCCAATTAATCGAGAAAGAGAGACACGTTCCTCGCGATCTCAAACTCCCGAACTTGGTATGCGAATGGGAAATCAGATTCCTTCTCCCAGAGTTTAAAGACGCATGCCCCTCGTGCATTGCATCGAGATCGCGCGGAGCGGTCACTGACACTTGATGCGCCGGCCGTCGGCCAGTTTTAGCGGCCCACGTTTGATCTCACCTGTACACGATGGCCAACTGGAAAACGTGCAGGGTGACCGCGAGCCAGAGCCTCTGCCTGTACTCGTCGTATTCGGAGCGCCGACCCTGGATCACGCACCACTTGAGGCTGACCGACGTGACGACCCACGACGGGACTAGGATGAAGACGACGGTGAGGCCAAAGTACAGCAGGTTCCCGCTCTGGAGGTGCCTGTAGGCGACCCAGACGTCGATGAACACGTCCGCGAACACCGTCACGATCGAGATGACAAGTAGCGCGGCGTCGAAGCGGGTGAAGGACAAGGACTCGGAGACGGCGTCGACCGTGTCGCCCTTGGTCCGGAATCCGTCCATTTTCATGGCGAACGAATGCGAGCTCGCCGGTGAACTCGGCACGGCGGCGGCGAGCATCCGAGAACGATTATCGACGGGGATTTAACCGCCGTTCACCCCACTCCCGCCACTGGGAAGAATAAAATAAACGAACGGACGACACGAACAACCAGTCCCTCTTCCCCGCGTAGATTTATGCTACTGCTTGTTGACATTTGTTTGCTTTGTTTTGGTGGATTGGGAGGAAGAGGAGGAACAGGGAGGAAGGCGAGGATGGTGCTGAACTTCCGGAAATGACGAATATCGCGAGCAGACGACATCGTCTGCTCGTAGCCTCTAGGCTTGTAGCTGCTTGTAGAGCTTGGACGGCTGTTATATAGTGTGATAATTTAATAAAGGCCGTATTAAACAGATTACAATAAAACTTAGAAGATGCTATGTTTGACTTTCAGTCTCCTAAACGAAATGAACGTACAAAAGTGGGAGACAGCCAATGTTGTGGCAAATGGCCACTGTGGCTACCATTCGTGGCGAACGTTGACCTGCGATATGTAACCCAGGTAACCATAATCTTCCACTAAAAATAAAGCTTGTAGAACGATTATATCTTGACCCTTTTACGGTTACGCCTTCTGCGTTGAGTCATCGGGTTCATCGTTCATCAATGGCCCTAGTGTAGATGGAAACGCAGCTTGGTAGTAACGTTCTGCCATCTAGCGATCATAGCACGAAGCTGTGCTCACCGTCATGTTTCACTGCCGCCTCCATCCATCCGCAAATCATCGACGACGATCTGAGGAGAACGGAGAGGCCGGAGGGGCCGGACGGGTCATCGAGACACGCAACATTCTCGTGTGCGCGTGCGAGCGTAAACAGATGTAGGACATCCCGGTGCTCCTAGTCTTCCCACATCGTGCCACGGGAACCGCTCGATTTCATGGCACTCGGCGAACGCCGCGATGGGACGGGACTTTCAGCAAGACCCCGACCGCGACCCGAGGTGCGGAGAGGACCTGCCGACGCCAGCGCGTTCCTCTGTCCGCTCGTCGTTCAAGCTGCGTCGCTACACGATCCTCGACAGTCTGTGCGTCCTCTGTTCTGTCGGCAGCTTCCTTTTCGACACCGGCTCGGACATTTGGGTGGCGTACCGGCACTACAAGGACGGTAGCTTGTGGTACTTCGGCCTGACCGTCGCCTTCATCCTGGTACCAGCCACCATCATGATGTGCTTCAGCTTCCGCTGGTACCTGCTCGACCTGAAACTCAAGCTGGGGACCCATCCGTCGAAGGTGGAATGGTGCATCCGTGCTGCCTTTCACATCCTCCAGTTAGGGCAGGTGGTCAGGTGAGGCTGCAGGTTCGGATAACACCACTTCAAATAATCTGTCTGTGCGCGCTAGATTGTTGACGTCATCACAGTACGAGTGCCGCGTCATCGTTCGGGTGGGCCTCGTATCCAATCAATGCGTCGAAGGACGTTTGGCGTCAGGTCTCGCACCCAGTTGCCGAGTTGAGCGCCAACCTAGAATGATGACGTTCCATAGAGGGAGAGGAGGCTGTTCGCAGGCCTTGGTTATTGTAGGTGGTGTTGGTTCAGATTGGTGTCACTGATGGCATCGGCCACTGTCCAAGCCTGAGCTGATAGCCATGGAAGATAGTTGCGCTTCTTGTGCGCTCGCACCGATTGAGCTGTTTAGTTCGGAGCACATTTATTTCGCTTTAGCTCGAAATCATATGTATACGCTCAGCTTTGTCTGACCTAGCTTTCACGAATGAACGTATGCCAAGATGCACTAATGAGTAAAGTTCTGCGTCCTCGTTTGGTGCCAGCTTGACGCTTGTGTCATCGGACGACGGCGGCAGAGCCGTCCGTACATGTAGAGAGTTCGGCCATTCATTGGGAAGTAGAGGAGACAATAAAAATAAGGAGGTGCCACTGGCGAGAGCGGGCTGGGCGTGTTCCAGGGTGTCTTCACAAATTCGGATGTGGCCAACCAGAAGCTGGAAATAATACCCTGGCTGGTGGTGTTCGCAAGAAACAAACTTATATAAGTGCGTCAGAGTAACTCTCGGTGACTGAAAATATGGTGCATGTGATGTTTCAATCACGCTCATCCAATATCATAGTGAAAGAGTGCGACTAGCGGAACGATCGACATAATCCATATGCCAGGCGTCGAGGGCCGGGAATCTGCTGTCCGAGCGGTCGCACCCTGTCCGAGCAAAACAGACTTCGAGCGGCACATTCGTTTCTTACATCTCTCTGCATGATCATGATCAAAACATCACAATCACCCTGTTTTCAGCCATGAGGGGTTACTACATTTAACTCTTACGGGCTTATTAAAACAATTAAAACCGTTTCTCGCTACCACCGCTAGGGGATTCTTTTCGGCTTCTGGTTGGCCAAGAGAGCATGCCAAGCCTTCTTTCTGCGTCTGGTGCACGCCCTGGCATACCCCTGGCTCTGCCCGCACCTCCCATTGATTAAACTCTCTGTATAGACGGCTCTGGATGGCGACTCGAAGCTCTGGGAGGTTCCGACGGAATGCGAGTACCGAACGACTCTACCCCTGGTCGGCGCAACACGCTTATCTAAGGATCGCGGCTGTCATTTCTTAGAGACACGCTATTGTCACCGACAGGATGAGAACAGCAGGGCACCTCTCTCGAATGTTCAGCTTCAGCACTCGCTCGTGGGGGCCTCCCTGTCGTTTTTCACACTGTCACTGACTATAGTACTTATCAGAAAGTGAAAGATGCTGATGCTGAGTCTGGCAGTTTGCAGTCTGTGTTTGTTCTGCGGATGCAAGTTCCGTCTTGCCTTCCGCGTGGACAGGTATGTGGACACGCTCATCTACGGCCTCAAGAGCAACCGCAACAAGTCGGAGCAGCGGGAGTTCTACCGGCGGAGCGCGGAGGAGGACGTGGATGCCAGCATGCTGCGCCTCTTCGAGTGCTTCATGGAGGCCACCCCTCAGCTCATCCTGCAGATCTGCATCTTGGCCAGGGACTTCCCGCACCAAGAGGAGGACTTTTGGACCGGCGAGTGACTTCGGGTGCCCTTGCCAAAACTATGAGCTTGTTTTTTGTGTGTTTTTTCTCTGCTCGTCATGCACTCTAAATTCTGTTTTACCTTACATCCGACCACGGCGGAGGCTACGAGCCGTCCCAACCAATCTAGCCCTGGATAATGTAGCATGTAATACGCTCTCAGCGCGTCACTGCGTGCCCTCTCCAAGGTCACTCAACAGTCACATGACCTTGAATTGGCTCCGACGGCTCGTAACATCCGCAGCGGCCGGTTGTAAGGTGAGACGAATTATAGCCTTTCTCATTTGTCTTGTGTAATCACAAAGTTAAACAAATTCTCTGAAATCCACCATTTTCCAGATTCCTGATTTCTGATTTGAGAGTCTTTCGGTATGAAGTTGTGGGGCATGGCAGGAGTGAGCACAAACAGTTCTTTGAGTAGTGAAACTAGATTCTGTTGGCTCCATAGAGCCGCGGTGACGTATGCTCTATCTCAGAAGTTCGGCACAGTGCTGTGGAGGCCATGGGCAAGAGAGAGGGAGAGAAATACTTTCAAACAGATGTTGAGTGACAAGCTAATCCTGAAGGGGATACACAAAAGAGAGTCTGGGTAAGAGAGAAATTCCTCCTTGCCCTCTTCGTCTTCAACTTCCTGCACTGTGGTTTCCTCGAGTTTCCCTACCCAGGGATCCCCAAACCAAGTCTCTGACCGGGGGTGCTAGTTCTTCAGAAAATGGTGGATTGTTTACCTTGAGCATGTCTGCAAGGTATCTTGCTAGTATCGGCCCTTCTGGCTACACTGAGCTGGAGCAGCGACTTTCTCGCTGGGGGATAAAGGTGAGGGTGCATGTTTTATTTTACAGCGAAACTGTATAGGACTCGTTGGTCGGATTTCTTCGTGTCCGTCGACAGAACAGTAGTCGACAGAAAACCATTCCATGAATTTTGAAGTGAAAAAAAAAAGTTGCGCAGCACTCAGGAATTGAACCTGGGGCTTCTGCGTGCGAGTCGGGTGCGTTGCCACTCGGCCGTGCATATGGCAATGTGCAAAGAGTATAAAACTTGCTGCACTTTGCGCAGAATAAACATAGAAGAATAAAGTTGGGGCTCCAATCCACGCTGTGAAAATGGTTGGCCAGCGAAGCTGTGGTATCACCTGCAACGATTGCCCACTGCACTACACCAAATGATTGACAAAAGAAATGTAAAATGCACTGTACCAAAACTTTTATTTTGAAACGACATTGATAACCACTTTGTGATCACTGTGGTACATGGTGAGGTTTTCCATTCTCACTGTAGAGAGATTCTTAGCTAACGTTAGAGCAATGCATGACCCATGCTTGGTGGTTGGCTGATTTGGATTGGTTGGTTGACTTGGAAAAGTTTTGGTACAGTGCATTTACTTTTCTTTTGTCAGTCATTTGGTATAGCGCAGTGGGCAATCGTTGCAGGTGATACCACAGCTTTGCTGGCCAGCCACCTTCACAGCATGGAATAGAGCCCTACAATTTTTTTTTCCCGATCCCTAAAGGTTTTTTTGGCAACATTCCACACCGCCTAGTAGGTAGTCAAAAAATACAGAGGAAAATGAAATGACTTCAAAGGCCGAAAGAAACATGTTTTTTCGTTTTTTAGGCCAGGTGGTGCAAGCTTCGTCCGATATAGAGGGTGCAGCCGTTAACGTCCATAGATCCGTCCACTCCACCCATCCATCCGAAGGCAGCTCGAGGATCCGCACGTGACGTATGAGATAGTATCCGTGGATGCGCTGCGGATGGCGTCGCAGGTTGCCACACTTGTTTGTGCCTGCTTTTTGTGTAGGTGTATTCTATTGCATTATGTCTATTTACAGCCTTTGAGGAGGGGACTTCATGTAGTGGGGAGCAGAAACACCTCGAAGAAAGGCAACATGGTGAAATTTCAACCACTTGCATTTGCTTGCGCCCGAGTTCTTGCGATCTCTTACGACGAGAGACCACACTGGCATGCTGGCACTGCGTATCGAGGTGTCCCTGGAACTGCATTTCACTAGAGCGAAGGTTTGCAGCATTTGCAAAATCAAATGTATGTACTGTCCATGAGAAATGGTCATTTATGACATTGTCAAAAGTTCTTTGAGCCAATGAAGAAAGAGTGATGCTCAAACAAAAATAGGAAATATACCAAGCGTGTGAACCAGCCTTAATTCATATGAGTCCCTGCAAGACCATTGGGTGCGTGGAAGTATGACACAGACGTTGGCTCTAGAGCAAAGCTAGCCGACTCTGTACTGGCCAGTTCACAGCGGAATTCTCTTATACAACTACCGTACACACGTATGAGGAGGGAGGCAATTTGCTTTGCAGTAGAGTGCGCCAACACCAGGAAGAAATGAAAGGCGGTAACATTCCAGGGCCTTATGAACAGTGCCTCCCTGAAACACCATTGTGCATCCGAGTTATCTGCTGGCAACGTTGACTTCGGAGTTGGTCTACGGTTGACTTTATTTGACGCCTGACTTTGACGAAGATAACATATAAAAGTTCTTTAGGCCTAGACACTATGGTGCGTAGAGTTAAAAAAATCTAATCAGCAAGACAAGGTCGTTTGCAGCATGAAAGGCATACAGATTTGCTGACAATCTTTTGGACTCAACGTCCAAAAAGTTTAGTCCAAAAACAACTTTTTAAGCTCAGACATGGATTGTGCGAAAGTAAAAAAAAATCAAGCAGTCGAAGAAATTAACTTAGCGGAAGAAATCGCATCATTATCACTCTACTAGCCAAACGGCTGATAAAACTGATTGTAGCTTTGCTCTTGCATGCCTTCACGTTAACCTCGTATGTCGGCGAGGGTCATCCCCTCACTGTAGACTGTCGAAAGTTATGTCAGGTCTTGCACCGGATTTATGTTTGACAGCTTCACTGTGGTCAACACGTCATCCTTGAAGCCACTGTCTGTATGGTGCAAGGGCCAGTCAACAGTATTTGCTTTGTTTTGGTGGGGCCCTCATCGACGCAGACAGCGAAGGTGCAGTTGGCGTTAGGTTACCAAATGTCCCGTTTTCGAGGCTCATTCCTACCGTCCCGTCATTTTGTCTCGATGAAGCCTCGTGTCCCGTATTCATGGAAACGTGCATAGCTAAAAAATCTTAACTAAGCGAATGGCAGAAAACTGGGAGCGTTATGCACATAATTTATAAAAAGAAACATACTACGAAAGAGTTACCTCCCATAAAGTACAATTTCAAACTCTTTCTGTGGTTTCGTCTGCGAATACATTTTGTTCCCATAGACGGGTGTATGGGAGACTTTTTCGATATTGGTGAAATTAGCATGCTTCGGTTGACGTTTCTTAGCCATGCCTGTGTTCCAAAATTTACTCAATCTCACTTTAGGGTAAAGGTTCTGCGCCTTGGCGTTAGAAAACCTACCCGCATCCAGCATTCCTCTATCTGTCTTGCCACATGACATAATCCGCCGGAGTAGCTCGGATTCATTGAGTAAGTGCGGGTACACAGCCCCAGTGTTGGGAATGGGAAGGAAAGACGCAATTGTATTCTTAACAAAGAACTGCATAGAAATGGACATCTTTGCGTTGAACTGAACAGTACCAGAGTTCTTCTCTCTGCCTAACTCCCCCTCCCCTTCTCCTCTCCCCTCCCCTGATGTCCCGTCTTCTACTCCTAATATCGTTGCACTGGCCCCTTTTAAGGGGTTAAAGGTCTCCGATCACCTAAAGGGCACTAAACGGGGTGTCTCTCTCCGGCAGTTGTGGCCCAGAACGTTTCCATCGTGACGTCCCTGGTGTCGGTGGCCTGGTCCCTCGCCTCGTACAACAAGGCCCTGCGGCTGGTCATTGAGGACAAAGCCAACATGCGCTGGCGCGGGGCCGCCCTCTACTTCCTCTGGCGCCTCTTTGTCATCGTGCCCCGAGTCCTGGCCCTGGGCCTTTTCGCCTCCCTGTTCCCGCTCTTCATGTTCCTGGTGTGCGGGGTGCGCTGGCTCCTCATGTCTGCCTGGATCATCTCCATGAAGACCCAGTTCTACGAGAACAGGTGACGTCGAGCCTCCGGAGTTTGCTGTCCCCACGACTCGGACGCATCCTTGAAGGCTGGTTCGCACATTTGCGTACTTGACTTTGACCTAGTTGCGTTACAATATCTTGTGACCGCTTAATGCGCTGGCACGCCCGTGCTGTCCATCGGGTTGACCTAGAACACTCCCAACTTATGTGTAACTAGTAGACTGAAGGTTTTACAGAATTTGCGAGGTCAAATTTATGCACAGCTATTAAGGAGAAATGGCTGTTTATAACATTGTCAGAATTATTTCAAGCCCACGGTAAAATAATATTTGCATAATAAAAATATAGTACACAGATCAGAAATGTCTTGGGTCTAGTCGATAGATGGTACCAGTGTGCCAGAGATCACAGTGCAAGAAATCACAGTCAAATGCAAATGGGTGACCCGGCCCTTACTCTGACTCCTCCACAACCTTGACCCCCTACAGCAGTGGTTCCCAAATGGGGGTCTGCAGACTCTTTGGGGTCCCTGAAGGCCTTCTTGGGGTCCTCGAAGCTTCAGACCAGTTATTCTCAACCCCAATGTTTTGGGGACCCTATCCACCGGGGAAAGGGGGTTATTAGATGAATGATCACAATGGCAAAAGTCAACTTTGAAGCCACTTTGAAGCTTTGAAAAGGAGAATAATCAACCCTACTCACTCGACGCACATGGTTTGGTCTAGTCTTATAGCTATGTGGGACAGCCAGCATCAATAAAAACTTTCAGCCTTTCCACTCTGGGAAAGAAGGAAGACCAGCGGAGCTGTACAATGGAAACTAAGGGCCAGCCGCAGAGTCGGCAAGCCAGAGTGGAAAGGCTGCCACCATCTATAAGTGACGGCAACAACCAGATACGTGGCTTGCCGCCGTCGCTCATAGATGGCGGTAGGTGTCCAGGAGTTCGGTGTCTTCATTTCTTTGCGGGGCACAATCCTGGGGAAACTAGCCCTTAACAGCTTCGCTGTAAAAGAAAGTTTTATTGCTCAGCTTGACTGACAATTGATGACCTTGGGGACCCTAAGGTCCCCAAGGTCATCAGTTGTCAGTAAAGCTGAGGGTCTGCGGACCCCTATATGAGAACCACTGATTTAAACCATCTTTCAAACCATGCACTAAATACTTTTTTCTTTTTATTTATGCTGGCTGTTTTTTTAGGTTAGCAGTATCTGAGAATAATGACAATAGATAATCCCTCGAGGAGGGGAACTATTATAACCATCTGTGAGTAGGGTTGATTATTCTCTGTTTCAGAGCTCCAAAGTTGGTTTGCACGCAATTAGTTTCCTTAATTGACCCTTTCGTCAGTGTTGTTGTCTAAAACCCCCTCCCCTCCGGTGAATGGCGTCCCCCGTCACTTCCGCCGATCCAGAAGGGGTCCCCGAGACATCAGTGGTTGAGAACCACTGCTCTACGGGTCAAATGCTTCCCCAGCTGAGACACTTCTGTAACTGCACTCGCCTTCACCTTACGGCAAACCGCAGAGGACGCTACAAGCCATCGAAGCCATTCCAACGTCGTGTGTGCAACGTGTCCTTCGGGAGGGGTGCAGCGTTGCGCGGGGCGCACAGTTGTCACGCGATACGTTCACAGCGCCGGGTTGGCTAACATGACTCGTAGCGTTTGTGGACAGTTCATCCTAAGGTGGAGCGGAGCATATAGACCCCCTTTGTAACTTCGGTGATTTCACAACGCAGAAGCTACCATAACCCTGACCGTCCATAGCTCAGATGCTTTCGTAGCTCAGACCCCTTCACAGCCCCGGCACCTCCCTGACTCGGACATTCCCGGCAGTTCATTGCGGATGTTTGAGCTGGGTTGCTGTCAGCGTAATGCTGCTTGTAAAGGCTCCCAGTGAATGTAAAGTAAAGGTTGCAAAGTGTGAGTCTGTGCGGTGTCTGGCAGTCATATGGCTCAGAATGCTTTCCCTAGCTATAGGGAGTAGTATTCATTGGCAGCCATGGCTACAAGCTCTTTAGGTGCGTGCTAACAGCGAGCGTCTGCCAGATTTCTTTCGCACCGTTAAAACCGTTGTTCGTGGCAGGCGATAAATTGCTTCACCCACAGCTCATGCTGGTGATAGCTCAGTACCTATACCTCGTATACCTAGAAAAAATAAAGCTCAGATATGAACCGAGTAAATCTTCTATTTGGTTGAATGCGACTGCATGTTTGATGCTCGACTTTGCTGTCTTCGCAGCTGGATCTGAAAAGTCCGAAAATTGCAAAGTTTGCGATTTTCGAGTGTAGGAGGTATGGGAAGAGTTAGCTTCCTTTCAATTTTTGTGTTCGACCAGCAAGAATAGTTATGTTCATTGAGGACCAGTTAGGTAACTGAGTGTTGATTGTGTTAGTTGTAGCAGTGCTTGCTGCACCCTCTTTCAGATTTTTGAGTATTAAGTAGGCGGTGTACGAATATTTGGAATATTGAATACGAATAGGATATTTTCCTTATTCAATTCGAGAATTGCATGTTCGGAATTTCCCGAATGTTCGGCCATAGCCGAATAATCGAAAAGACTATGAATATTTGGACAAAACTCTGAATATTTGTGTAAATAAGGATTAAACTCGCATGCCCTGAACATTCTGAAGCATCTCAGAATGTTTATTCATTGAAATCTACACACAATGCCTTCTTTATCTGTTCTGTATCGGCTCTGTTGCCTTTTTGCACGAAACTTTTATCTGTCCCACAAGGCAGCAGTAGTTTTGGTTTCTTATTTCTATCAAGCAAGTTGTGTACAATTTTTTTTTGCAATATACATTATGTATGCTTTGCAGAATAAAAATAGGCAAAACAATAAGCTTATCTTGATAATGTTTTTTTCTCAAAATATTGATAAATGTTTTGGAATTAAAGAGGAAAAGCTATTAGAACATTGCATTACCATAGACAACAACTCAACTACTGGACAAGATGGCTACCACTGCGTTTTGCACTTTGTTTGGCAATTTGTCAGCCGCGCTAGCTGCTCTAGTTAATGCCGGTACTGTCCCAGTTCAAACGTGTTCTCAGAGAATGGCCTCAGCCGCAGTTGATGAGCCACTGAGCAAGCAAGGAGCGAAAGCCGTAAAAGTCTTCTCTGGCAGTACCACACGAAACTCTCGCCGTTGACTGCTCAGTGCTGCAAAGGTGTTCTTCAAACGCCCATGGGAACAATTCCAACACTCCAAAACCACCTGAAACAACAGCCCTTGTTGATGGAAGAATATAAAAAAGACGCTTCGAGCAGGCCATTGGGGAGTCAACCGACGCAACGATATGGTACAGCAGAGGAAGCAGCCCTTGTTGCAAAAGACAAGGGTTGTCGCCGTTTCTTATTACTGCACATATTCAGTATTCAATTCCACATTCAAAGTTAGTTTTTTTAGAGGTGTGCAAATATTAATATTTTCGAATATGAATCGAATACATATAGTTAGCTTCGAATATTGAATAGTTGAAGGAAGGTGCTTTTATTCACAGCATTTTTATTTTCACATGTCGGAACGCCTCACTGGTGTTAACAAGAATAAAAACACAAAAACAAAAATTTTAGTTGTAGGGAAGAAGATTGCAAGTTCTCATACAGAAAAATCAACTGCTGCACATGGTCAGGTAGGAGGCGCTCCCGTCAGGCAGAAACAACTCTCCCCGCCACAGAAAAAATTCTCTCACTCTGCACTGAAGTGGCAGGTATTGCTAGGTATTTGATGCAAAGCTTTGCCAAACTGGGATATCTTAAAGGGATGGTGAACCGAAATTTGGATTTCAGAAAAACAATGCAGGAGATGTAGGTGGGACGCTACAATCTCTACAACACTACTCGTAAGGCGATATCTCGAATGGACGGCCGTATTTTTGGAAAAAGAGGTCGAGATTGAACCAGGCCGACGAGGCGCGTGACGTCAAGATACCTAGTTTCCTCCTCTCTTCGCTTCGCTCCCTCAAGGCGGCAAGGCGGAAAAGACGCGAGGCCGTTCCCTCTCCTTCTCGGAGAAACATGACGTCAACAAACCTGTCAAATGCGCCTCCTTTTCTTGAAAAATACGGTCATCCGTTTGAGATATCGCTGTATGAGTGATATTTTGGTGTTTGTAGCATCCCGTTGCACGCTTTTGCCGCGTGTTTTGTGAAATCAGATTTCGGTTCAGCATCCCTTTAAGCACCCGATAATTTGCCACCACTAGCATGGATCATTCTCTCTCTTTAGTAGTGCCTCCTCCAGCTTCAGAATGGAAGTTGCGCTGCAACTGCCCATTCTGAAGCTGGAACTACTTTGCTTTCCCTGCACCTTTGACTAAGTGGTCAAATGCTTGCCAAACATCTGCTGAGGGCATTGAGCCTTGCTCTTGTCTCTGTGTTGCAGCTTCCAGCTGGGCTTTTCAGTAGCAGTAACATGAGGCTAGCTCTTGCAGCACCAAATCTTTTAGCCATGGTAGTTTTTGTTTTTCGGCTTTAAAAATAGTGGACTTGAAGCGTGGGTCCAAGAACATAGCAAGGCATGCTTCCTTGTCCTCCTCATACAGAGTGAACCTTGCCTTGATGGATCTTATCAGTTCTGCGGGAAATTCTGATGCCCCAGCACAGTTACCTAGAACAGTGGAGCATACCAAAAATCATAGGAACCTGGGAGGACAAAGACGGATACCTCTCAGCACTGGCAATAACAGTGGCATCAAACAGTGGGTTCAATGCTTGTACATATTCAGAAGCATCTTTCTACTCTGATGAACCAAGTCCATCGATGTCACATTCCAAGGTAGCAAGCTCCACAGTGAGTGCTTATTTGAGATCAGAAGACGAGACAACATCAGATACTGGCTATTCCATCTCGCCTCCACGTCTTGCACCAGATGTAGTGTGCCCTTTCCCATCTCCTTTTGGGACTCCTTAAGCCTTTTCTGTGCTGATGAACTGTGCTTGTAATGTCCCACAATATTCCTCACCTTTTTGCAAAAGCGATCAATGGCCAGCGTACGGGATCTCGCGTCACTAATCGCCAGTTGAAGCGTATTCGCGAAGCACGCTCCTTCAGTCCACTGAAGTCTCCTTACTGCAGTACGAATCTTGCGCCCGTTATCCGTTACAATGAACTTCGCACATTCATTGGGTATCTCCCAGTCACGGCATATTTCGCCCAGCATAGTTGCAATGTTCACAGCACCGTGACTGGCAGTCACGTGTCGAGTGTTCAATGTGAACCGCTTCATCATGAAGTTTGGAGTGAGAAGATGGCAAGTGAAGCTTACTTAACTTTCGTTAGCGCGCAATGTCCACATGTCGCTTGTGAAGGCAACAGCGGTAGTGCCGCCTTCAAAGGCACTGTGGAGCTCTGTTTTCACCTTCTTTCAGGTGTCGTCATACATCCGTGGCACAAGCACGCGCGAGAGTGTAGAGCGGTATGGTAGGCAGTAGGGGTTGGGAACAGCTTCTGTCAGAAGTTCTTTGAAGCCGTGGTCTTCCACAATGTTGTAAGGCTGTAAATCAAGCGCCACCATGGCGGCCACCTTGTTATTTAGCGCTCGCACCCTCTTTTCTGGCAGGGGCCCTGTACGGTGCACAAAATCCGTCAGCATTGGGTGACCTTTTCCTGGCATACCAGCAGTAATCCCATTATACTCTTTCAACAATTCTGGATGTAGTTCGAGATGGTTGACAAAGGGCATGTCGTGCATTGCGCCATCGATGACGTCACTTCTGCAAAATATTTCCGAATAGCGTTCCTCTCTTTTCGTTTAGGTGCCGTTTCTTGTTCGTTCCTTCGCTTTGCAGATGGTTCACTGCAATCGCCTCAGTCCGCCATAACGCGGGTGGGCGTACGCGAAAGTGTGCACAGTTTAAAAAGTCAAAAAAGGGAACAGAAACTACAGAAACTATAGCCCCGGATCGCAGATTACCGCTACCGACACCGACACCACCAGTTTAGGTTGAAGCCGCCATGCTGCTATGTCGCTGTTGATGGGCCTTGCTTACCGAAACCAATAGCAAAACTTGCGCTTGCGAACAAGTTCTCGATTATTATATTAGTTTAGAATATTCATATTACGACAAATATTCGAAAAATACCAAAGACTTGGTTTACGAATCTAATATGAATATTAAATGTATAATATTCTATTCATATTTAAAATTTAGAATATTTGCCCACCCCTATTTTGTTTTCCATATTCGTATTCGATTCATATTCGAAAATTTCAAAATTCGCACACCCCTAGTATTTAGGCAAGTAAATTATGGCCCGTGCACCCCCCTCCCATTTCCGTGGAAAATGACTATTCAATAAAAATTACCACATTCCAAGTGTCACAGTTTGGGACGCTGCAAGACATATGCTTCTGTAACCACATACACTTGCTTGGAAATTAATATCATGTATTATATTATAAATTGTCTTGTCAATGGTGTTTAGCAACTGCCGCTAAGCTTACTAGAAGGGGACCAGTGCCTCACCAGTCTGCTTCTGGAGGGGTGGAGCCTTGTTTTGTGGATGGAGCATCTCCCATATGGGCAGAGTTTACCTTTGTGTGCAGAGCCTTTTACTTGTGGGAGTAGATTCGGCTAAGGGGTGGAGCCTCTCTCATGTGGGTGGAGCTCTGCTCTTTGTGGGCAGAGCCTCTTACTTGTGGGCATAGCTTTACATTTTGGGGGTGGAGCCTCCAATGTGGGTGGAGCTTGCCTTTTGTGGGTAGATCATCTTATTTGTTGGCATAGCTTCACCTTTTAGGGGTGGAGCCTCTTTCATATGGGTGGTGCTTTGCCTTTTGTTGGTAGAGCCTCTTACTTGTGGTCATAGCTTCACCTTTTGGGGGTGGAGCATCTCCCATACTGGTGGGGCTTTGCCTTTTGTTGGTAGAGCCTCTTACTTGTGGGCATAGCTTCACCTTTTGAGGGTGGAGCCTCTTCCTTTGTGGGTGGAATTTTGTCTTTTGTGGGCAGAGCCTCTTGCTTGTGAACATAGGTCACCTTTTGAAGGGTGGAGCTTTGCCCTTTGGGGGCAGAGCCTCTTGTTGGCATAGCTTCTACCTTTTGTGAGAGGTGGGAGCCTCTTCCATATGGGTGGAGCTTTGCCTCTCTTGTTAGTAGAGCCTCTTACTTGTGGGCATAGCTATACATTTTTGGCGTGTGAGGCCTCTCCCATGTGGGTGGAACTTGCCTTTTGTGGGCAGATCCTCCTATTTGTGGGCATAGCTTCACTTTTGTGAGTGGAGCCTCTCCCACTATTGGCAGAGCTTTGCCTTTTGTTGGTAGAGCCTCTTGTGGGCTTAGCTTCACCTCTTGGGAGTGGAGCCTCTTCCTTGTGGGGTGCAGCTTTGCCTTTTGTGAGCAGAGCCCCTTGTGGGCTAATAGCTTCACCTTTTGGGTGGAACTGATGCCCTTTGTGGGCAGAGCCTCTTACTTGTGGGCATAGCTTTACATTTTGGAGGTGGAGCCTCCAATGTGGGTGGAGCCTCCAATGTGGGTGGAGCCTCCAATGTGGGTGGAGCTTTGCCTTTTGTGGGCAGATCATCTTATTTGTTGGCACTAGCTTCACCTTTTAGGGGGTGGGGCCTCTTTCATATGGGTGGTGCTTTGCCTTTTGTTGGTAGAGCCTCTTACTTGTAATCATGGCTTCACCTTTTGGGGTGGAGCATCTCCCATACTGGTGGGGCTTTGCCTTCTATAGGTAGAGCCTCTTACTTGTGAGCTTCACCTTTTGAGGTGGAGCCTCTTCCTTGTGGGTGGAATTTTGCCTTTTGTGGACAGAGCCTCCCACTTGCGGACATAGGTCACCTCTTTGAAGGGTGGAGCTTTGCCCTTTGGGGGCAGAGGCTCTTGTTGGCATAGTTTCACCTTTTGGGGGTGGAGCCTCTCCCATATGGGTGGAGCTTTGCCTTTTGTTGGTGGAGCCTCTTACTTGTGGGCATAGCTATACGTTTTTGGCGTGAAGCCTCTCCCATGTGGGTGGAACTTTGCCTTTTGTGGGCAGATCCTCCTATTTGTGGGCATAGCTTCACTTTTGTGCATGGAGCCTCTCCCATATTGGCAGAGCTTTGCGTTTTGTTGGTAGAGCCTCTTGTGGGCTCAGCTTCACCTCTTGGGGTTGGAGCCTCTTCCTTGTGGGTGGAGCTTTGCCTTTTATGAGCAGAGCCCCTTGTGGGCATAGCTTCACCTTTTGGGTGGAACTGTGCCCTTTGTGGGCAGAGCCTCTGTGGACATAGCTTCAACTTTCGGGGTGGAGCCTCCTATGTGGGTGGAGCTTTGCCTTATGTGGGCATAGCTTCACCTTTCGGGGGTGGAGCCTCTCCTATATGGGTGGAGCCAGTGGCATAACTAAGGAGGGGGCAGGGGCGTACAAGTGCTCCGGGCACCACTTGGAAGGGGAGCCGAGCCGAGTCCACCCATAATAATAATAATCTAACGATGATGATGATGATGTCATTATCACTATTATCATGAGGCGCGAAATTTCATTTGCCATGGGCGCCGTCATATCTAGTTACGTCACTGGGTGGAGCTTTGCCTTTTGTTGGTAGTGCGTCTTACTGTGGGCCTAGCTTTACATTTTGGGAGTGGAGCCTCTCTCATGTGGGTGGAGCTTTTCCTTTTGTTGGTAGAGTCTCTTACTACTTGTGGGCATAACTTCACCTTTTGGGGTGGAGCCTCTTCCTTGTGGGTGGAGCTTTGCCTTTTGTGGACAGAGCCTTTTACTTTTGGGGAGAATTTCACCTTTTGGGCGTGAAACTTTGCCCTTTGTGAGCAGAGACTCTTGATGGCATAACTTCACCTTTTGGGGGTGGAGCCTCTCCATGTGGATGGTGCTTTGCCTTTTGTTGGTAGACTTTGGAGGTGGAGCTTTGCACTTTTGGGCAGAAGCTCTCTCACAGATCTTTTGTTGCAACAGACCGCAGCTCCCTCGTAATTTTTGATTCCTCCACCGTGTGCAGAGTGGAAGAGTTGGTCTACAACCTGGTACTGGGAGTGGTTTTCATCTTCTGCTACCTGAACCCCGTGGACACCCCAACGCGGTACCGCTTTGTCATCTTCTACGTGGTCACCTTCGTGGAGAACAGCGTGCTCCTGGGCATCTTTTATGCCTACAGCCCCACAGGCATCTGGTACAAGTTTCCGGCTGTGCTCGGGGGAACCCTCTGCTTCGTGCTGGGCATGGCATTCATGGTGGGTTTTCTCGAAGGGGACTCTGACGCCAAATCAACAAAAAAGCCATTTTGACTGGGCATACTATAAATAATGAAATAGCTACTGTAAACCTTCATTATAACAAAGTCAATGGCACAATAAAAAGACTCATTACAAGTGGTAGTGCGATGAAAGCGGGAAGGCCACAATACAGCGAAGTAGCCTTGACAAAGGATGGAAACACCATGGAAGACCCAAAACAAGTATTTAGTTCGACGAACCTTAGCGGTGAGCAACTTAAAGCACCTTTACTTTTTTTTTTCGCTTCGCTTTCTTTTTTTTTTCGCTTTTGTTTATTTTACAATGTAGCAAACCAGCACTAGGCGCTGGTTGACATCATTGTTTAATAAACGCCGACCTCTCTCTCTCTCTCTTTACTGAGGGGTAAAAAAATGTAAGTTTAGTTTTTCTAGAATTTTTTTCTGGGCATCTGTAATGCAGGTAGGTCTATTCGCGCAGTGCATTTTCTCAATGCTCGACGATTTTGCAAAACTGAGACTGCACATTCGGCTGATACACACATTCAGTTGGATGCACAACAACAGTGACGTATCGACTCATAGGGTTTCACCAAAGCCCCCCTGCACCTGCACCGGGAATAT
>JAZHYW010030362.1:0-30829 GCA_037355805.1 Ixodes ricinus | reverse complement strand
CACGGGTGCGTGTCGCCATCTATTGGTTGAACTAACGCCTTGTTCAAGATGGCTGCCGTGGGACCTGCCCAAGGGATGGTGAACCGAAATTTGGATTAAAAAAAACAATGCAGGAGATGTAGGTGGGATGCTACAATCTCTACTGCACTGCTCGTAAGGCGATATCTCGATGGGTGGCCGTATTTTTGGAAAAAGAGGTCGAGTTTGAACCAGGCCGACGAGGCATGTGACGTGAAGATATCTTGCTTCCTCCTCTCTTCGCTTCGCTTCCTCAAGGCGGCAAGGTGGAAAAGACGCGAGGCCATTCCCTCTCATTCTGGGAGAAACATGACGGAAACATATCTGTCAAATGCGCCTCCTTTTGTTGTAAAATACGGTCATCCGTTTGAAGATATTGCTGTATGAGTGATATTTTGGTGTTTGTAGCATCCCGTTGCACGCTTTTGCCACATGTTTTGTGAAATCAGATTTCAGTTCAGCATCCCTTTAAGCACCCGATAGCTTGCCACCACTAGCACGGATAATCTCTCTCTCTTTCGTAGTGCCTCCTCCAGCTTCAGAATGGAAGTTGCGCTGCAACTACCCATTCTGGCTGGAACTGCTTTGACCCTGGACCTTTGACAAAGTGGTCAAATGCTTGCCAAACATTTGCTGAGGGCATTGAGCCTTGCTCTTGTCTCTGTGTTTTCAGCTTCCAGCTGGGCTTTTCAGTAGCAGTAACATGAGGCTAGCTCTTGCAGCACCAAATCTTTTAGCCATGATAATTTTTGTTTTTCGGTTTTAAAAATAGTGGACTTGTAGCGTGGGTCCAAGAACATAGCAAGGCATGCTTCCTTGTCCTCCTCATACGGAGTGAACCTTGCCTTGATGGATTTTATCAGTTCTGCGGGAAATTCTGATGCCCCAGCACAGTTACCTAGAACAGTGGAACATACCAAAAATAATAGGAACCTGGGAGGACAAAGACGGATACTTCTCAGCACTGGCAATAACAGTGGCATCAAACAGTGGTTTCAATGCTTGTACATATTCAGAAGCATCTTTCTACTCTGATGAACCAAGTCCATGGATGTCACATTCCAATGTAGCAAGCTCCACAGTGAGTGCTTATTTGAGATCCAGAAGGCGAGACAACATCAGATGTGGCTATTCCATCTCCCGCCTCCACGTCTTGCACCAGATGTAGTGTGCCCTTTCCCATCTCCTTTTGGGACTCAAGCCTTTTCTGTGCTGATGAACTGTGCTTGTAATGTCCCACAATATTCCTCACCTTTTTGCAAAAGCGATCAATAGCCGGCGTACGGAATCTCGCGTCACTAATTGCCAGTTGAAGCGTATTTGCGAAGCACGCTCCTTCAGTCCACTGAAGTCTCCTTACTGCAGTACCGAATCTTGCGCCGTTATCCGTTACAATGAACCTTCGCACATTCATTGGTATCTCCCAGTCACGGCATATTTCGCCTAGCATAGTTGCAATGTTCACAGCACCGTGACTGGCAGTCACGTGTTGAGTGTTTAATGTGAACCGCTTCATCATGAATTTTGGAGTGAGAAGATGGCAGGTGAAGCTTGCTTAACTTCGTTGGCGCGCAATGTCCACATGTCGCCTGTGAGGCAACAGCGGTAGTGCCGCCTTCAAAGGCACTGTGGAGCTCTGTTTTCACGCTTCTTTCAGGTGTCGTCATACATCCGTAGCACAACACACGCGAGAGTGTAGAGCGGTATGGTAGGCAGTAGGGGTTGGGAACAGCTTCTGTCAGAAGTTCTTTGAAGCCGTGGTCTTCCACAATGTTGTAAGGCTGTAAAATCAAGCGCCACCATGGCGGCCACCTTGTTATTTAGCGCTCGCACCCTCTTTTCTGGCAGGGGCCCTGTACGGTGCACAAATCCGTCAGCATTGGGTGACCTTTTCCTGGCATACCAGCAGTAATCCCATTATACTCTTCAACAATTCTGGATGTAGTTCGAGATGGTTGACAAAGGGCATGTCGTGCATTGCGCCATCGATGACGTCACTTCCTGCAAAAAATATTTCGAATAGCGTTCCTCTCCTTTCGTTTAGGTGCCGTTTCTTGTTCGTTCCTCCGCTTTGCAGATGGTTCACTGCAATCGCCTCCGTCCGCCATAACGCGGGTGGGCCGTACGCGAAAGTGTGCACAGTTTAAGAAGTCAAAAAAGGGAACAGAAACTACAGAAACTATGGCCTCGGATCCGCAGATTACCGCTACCGACACCGACGCCACCAGTTTAGGCTGAAGCCGCCATGCTGCTATGTCGCTCTTGATGGGCCTTGCTTACCGAAACCAATAGCAAAACTTGCGCTTGCGAACAAGTTCTCGTTATTATTAGGTATTGACTTTCGAACCAGATTTTACGAACTTGTATTGTTTTCTTCAAATTTGAAAACTTTTTCCAATTCGATTCGATTTAAATTGCAACCTATACAAGATGCTATTAAATTTCATCAGGGTATTTATAGAATAGTGCTAACAACATTCTTGGAATTAATACTTAATTTTTGTTGTAATTTGAATCATAAGGCTGCCCTATGCCTTAGTACCTCAATGGAGCCATGGCAGCTTTTCTTCTGGTCGACCTTACGGGTCGATTCCTAAGTGAGCTCCGTGTGACTGCTTGCACCCTATTATTATATTAGTTTAGAATACTCATATTACGACAGATATTCGAAAAATACCAGATACTTTGGGTTACGGATCTAATATGAATTGAATATTAAATATATGACATCTATTCACTGCCCAAAATTGAGAATATTTGCCCACTATCCTATGATGTTCATTATCCGATTCATATTCGAAAATTTCAAAATTCGCACACCTAGTGGTTTAAGGCAAGCAGAATTATGGCCCGTGCACCCCCTCCCACTTCCGTGGAAAATGACTATTCAGTAAAATTACCACATTCCAAGTGCCACAGTTTGGTTTGGGGCCTGCAAGGCATATCTTCTGTAGCCACATACACTTGCTTGGAAATTAATATCATGTATTATATTATAAATTGTCTTGTCAATGGTGTTTAGCATACCGCACCTAAGCTTACTAGAAGGGCCAGTGCCTCACCAGTCTGCTTCTAGGAGGGTTTGGGGGAGCTTCCTACTTGTGGGAATAGTTTGGCTAAGGGGTGGAGCCTCTCTCATGTGGGTGGAGCTTTGCTCTTTGTGGGCAGAGCCTCTTACTTGTGGGCATAGCTTTACATTTTGGGGGGTGGAGCCTCTTCAATGTGGAGTGGAGCTTTGCCTTTTGTGGGTAGATCATCTTATTTGTTGGCATAGCTTCACCTTTTAGGGGTGGAGCCTCTTTCATATGGGTGGTGCTTTGCCTTTTGTTGGTAGAGCCTCTTACTTGTGGGCATAGCTTCACCTTTTTGTTAGTGGAGTGGGAAGCCACTTTCTTCCATACTGGGTGGATGCTTTGCCTTCTTGTTAGGCATTGAGACTGCCTCTTAGCTCTGTGGCATAGCTTCACCTTTTGGGGGTGGAGCCTCTCCCATATGGTGGAGCTTTGCCTTTTGTTGGTAGAGCCTCTTACTTGTGGGCACAGCTACACGTTTTTGGCGTGGAGCCTCTCCCATGTGGGTGGAACTTTGCCTTTTGTGGGCAGATCTCCTACTTGTGGGCATAGCTTCACTTTTGTAAGTGGAGCCTCTCCCCATGTTGGCAGAGCTTTGCCTTTTGTTGGTAGAGCCTCTTGTGGAGGCAGCTTCACCTCTTGGAGGTGGAGCCTCTTCCTTGTGGGTGGAGCTTTGCCTTTTGTGAGCAGAGCCCCTTGTGGGCATAGCTTCACCTTTTGGGTGGAACTGTGCCCTTTGTGGGCAGAGCCTCTGTGGACATAGCTTCAACTTGCGAGGTGGAGCCTCCTATGTGGGTGGAGCTTTGCCTTATGTGGGCATAGCTTCACCTTTCGAAAGTGGAGCCTCTCCTATGTGGGTGGAGCCAGTGGCGTAACTAGGGGGGGGGCAGGGGGGTACAAGTGCCCCGGGCGCCACTTGGGAGGGGGCGCCGAGCCGAGTCCACCCATAATAATAATATAATGATGATGATGATGATGTCATTATCACTATCATCATGAGGGGCGCGAAATTTCATTTGCCATGGGCGCCGTCATATCTAGTTACGTCACTGGGTGGAGCTTTGCCTTTTGTTGGTAGTGCGTCTTACTGTGGGCCTAGCTTTACATTTTGGGAGTGGAGCCTCTCTCATGTGGGTGGAGCTTTTCCTTTTGTTGGTAGAGTCTCTTACTTGTGGGCATAACTTCACCTTTTGGGGTGGAGCCTCTTCCTTGTGGGTGGACTTTGCCTTTCGTGGGCTAGAGCCTTTTACTTTTGGGGAGAGTTTCACCTTTTGGGCGTGGCACTTGCCCTTTGTGAGCAGAGACTCTTGATGGCATAACTTCACCTTTTGGGGGTGGAGCCTCTCCAATGTCGGATGGAGCTTTGCCTTTTGTGGGCATAGACTTCAGCTCTGGAGGGGTGGAGCTTTGCGCTTTTGGGCAGAAGCTCTCCCGCAGGTCTTTTGTTGCAACAGACCGCAGCTCCCTCGTAATTTTCGATTCCTCCACCGTGTGCAGGGTGGAAGAGTTGGTCTACAACCTGGTACTGGGAGTGGTCTTCATCTTCTGCTACCTGAACCCCGTGGACACCCCAACGCGGTACCGCTTTGTCATCTTCTACGTGGTCACCTTCGTGGAGAACAGCGTGCTCCTGGGCATCTTTTATGCCTACAGCCCCACAGGCATCTGGTACAAGTTTCCGGCTGTGCTCGGGGAACCCTCTGCTTCGTGCTGGGCATGGCATTCATGGTGGGTTTTCTCGAAGGGGACTCTGACGCCAAATCAACAAAAAAGCCATTTTGACTGGGCATACTAAAATAATGAAATAGCTACTGTAAACCTTCATTATAACAAAGTCAATGGCACAATAAAAGGATTCATTACAAGTGGTAGTGCGATGAAAGTGGGAAGGCCACAATACAGCAGAAGAAAAGCCTTGACAGAGGATGGAAACACCACGGAAGACCCAAAACAAGTATTTAGTTACACGAACCTTAGCGGTGAGCAACTTAAAGCAC
The DNA here is from genome assembly GCA_037355805.1 of Ixodes ricinus. NCBI lineage: Eukaryota > Metazoa > Arthropoda > Arachnida > Ixodida > Ixodidae > Ixodes > Ixodes ricinus. The sequence goes on along the minus strand of JAZHYW010030362.1, from coordinate 25,743 downwards.
CTTTACTTTTTTCCTTTTCGCTTTCTTTTTTTTTTCGCTTTGTTTATTTTACAATGTAGCAAACCAGCACTAGGCGCTGGTTGACATCATTGTTTAATAAACGCCGACCTCTCTCTCTCTCTCTTTACTGAGGGGTAAAAAGATGTAAGTTTAGTTTTTCTAGAATTTTTTTCTGGGCGTCTGTAATGCAGGTAGGTCTATTCGCGCAGTGCATTTTCTCAATGCTCGACGGTTTTGCAAAACTGAGACTGCACATTTGTGATACACACATTCAGTTGGATGCACAACAACATTGGCGTGTCGACTATAGGAGTTCACCAAAAGCCCCCCTGCACCTGCACCGGGAATATACCATATTTACTCGCATAATTTGCGCACTTTTTTTTTAAAATATCTGTCATCAGAAAGGGGGTGCGCAAATTACGCGGATATTTCGTGCGCACGTCCCAAATAACTATGCAAATAACACATCTGCAAAGGCTGTGATGTATATAAAAAAAATACAAACATACAAACGGCAAAAGTTTTTTTTTTATTTAATTTTAAAAAGCGCACCTACTTTGTTTACTCCGAGTCACTGTTGGAGCTCTCGCACTCGGTACCATGGTCGCGATCGTCGTGGTTGTCGTCATCACTCGCGTTCCAAATAGCATCGTCTTCAGTTTCTCGTTCACCCTAAACCGCCTGGGAGCTGCGCGGTTTCCATTTTCCTCAGCAAACTTTATCACGAGGAGCTTCAACTTCGCTGTATAGTTATTGTAACCCATCGCAAGAGCGATCGTCGAAAAAACCGTTGACGGCGTCAAGCCGAACGGCCGAACGATGGAAAGCATGCCCTTTGCCGCTGCAGACTTCGCGCGACCGCAACCACCGCAACCGCACACCGCACGACAGTTCCCACATCCGGGAATCTCAGCGTGACGTCATACTCCCTTGCAGCCAGCGCTTGGCCAGCGCGGTGCAGCGCGCGCGCGCTCTTTTTTTGCGCGCGCGCGTCCCGTAGCTTTTGCAGAGAGCGCAGAGCAGCATCTTTCTCGCACTCTCGCCTCTCTCACTCCTCTCGCGGCCGCACGGAATTTCCGCAGCTTAGCTCGCGCGCCTCTGAGGCGTCTGGAGAAACGGTTGCCGAGCTTGCGCAGAACGGTGCAGAGCGCGCAAAATACGCGAACAAGTTTTTTTTTTCTGGAAATCTGGGCCTTAAGTTAGGGGTGCGCAAATTACGCGTGGGCGCAAATTATGCGGTAAATGCGGTAGAGCGTTCCACTGCAAAATGACTGCAATCGAACGAGGAGGTTATTGCTGCTTGGGTGAAAGTCATCAACGTAGTCTGTTGGTCTAGTTGGTTTTGCATATTTACATTGTCAGCGCAAAGACAACACAGGAAGGAGACAGGAGATAGGAAGAGCGCTAACTCACAGCACTAGGCATTCACGATACCAAGTCTTTCACGATGCATACAGTACCTAAATACCCAGTTGTGCAAGGTTAGCGACTCTTTCCTATCTCTGTCTCCTTCTCTGTGTTGTCTTTGCGCCACGACCTGTAAATATATAAATTTCTGAGTTGAGGGGGCATTAAAGATCGGGCCCTGCAGTTGACAATCTAAACACCGATATGTTTTTGTTCCAGAGAAGGTATACTCATTCTCGGTTTCGGCGGGAATCGTAGAAACGTGCCTCATTAGCTAAGTGTCCTCTCGCCACAGAGCGTAGGCAGGAGCCTGCAAAGTAAACGAAAGGCGCTACTGGGCACGATTTGGGCGTCCTGGGAAGCCGTTTCGCGGAGAGTCGCACGATGCTGGGTCTACGCGGGTACATCGCCACCAGTTGCGCCCAGTGCACTCTCGGCCAATGTCACGAACCACTGGTATACTGACCCGAGGTTTCGGACGAAAGTCAATTCGAGCTCGGAGACGCAGCCCAGCTTATGAAACGGCGCTCCAAATATTTGACAGCAGCACTCCAGGGCCCCGAGCGCCACGCATAACGATTTGTGTGTCTGGATTGCCCCTGCCCCCGAGTGAGAGGCAAGACCCGCAGGCAATGACGCGCCGTCGAGGATATATGTAATGGTCGCGTAGGGCCATTATGAGTGAGTGAAAGGAGACAGGGAATAATGCTACGATAAAGACAGCGCCTCGAAAGACCTGTAAAGATGCTGAAAAGGCTTACATTATCAGAAGCTAGCGCGCTAGTGATGCAAAACTGTCGATGAATCGACTACCGATGCTGTCGATAGTTTGGAAAACCATCGATAGTAGCAGCGAACCAACAAATATTGATATCGAAAGTACTATCGAGAGTTTTTCGGCCGACTACCGATAGTACTATCGGTAGTTGTTCGATAGTCGACTAGTCGATAGTTCTTCTATAGTCGACTATCGATAGTACTGTCGATGATTTTCGATAGTTGATCCATCGAGAGTTTTCCGATAGTCGATTGACGATAATCCTCCGATAGTCGACTATCGATCGTTTTCGATAGTCGACTCTCGATAGTCGACGATACACGGTACTACCGACGGTTGCTCGATGATGCGGCTATCGATAGTACTATCGACAGTTTTTCGATAGTCGACTATCGATCGTACTGTCGATAGTTTTCGATAAAATCGACTATCGATAGTACTATCGATAGTTTTTGATGATGGAGCTATCGATAGTACTATCGATAGTTTACTATCGATAGTCAGATTCCTGGTGACTATGATACTATCGAAAGTACTGTCGATAGTTTTCCACTACAACACACAAAATCTACCAATCACTTCAAGCAAAATAATTATGAAGTGGTCGGAGAAAATGGGGACAAAGAAATACATTTTAAAGGCTGCGGTCAATAATGCTACACTTTGTACTATGTCGAGCACTTCTCTCTTCTCTTCACTGCAACCAAAAAAAAATCACTAACGAGTCCTTTGAAACAAAGGACAACGCCTTCAAAAATCTCGCTGTTTGGCAGTCCGACGAGTCATTGAAACAAAATTAACATTTCTTTCACTTCCACGAGTGAAATGACTGTCTAGCTAGTCCTTGGAAACACAAGGAATAACATTTTCACTTCGCACAATTCGACCGCAACCTCCAACGTAACGCACGCCAGGCCTTCTGATACTCACAACGTTGCAGCTACTCAGAAATTCCAACTATTTGTTCACATATATCCTCGCGTACAGTGGCGCTGCGATGACCGACGGTCGCGGTGAGTAGTGCTCCGTGAGCAGCCGAGAAGACTTGTGGCCCCCGGCGCCTCTGCCGCGCTCCTGTGGGTGACAGCAGCCTGCGCAAGAAGTGAGCACGTCGGACGTCGCGCATGCACGGACAGCGTGAGCCGAACACGTGCCCTGTAAACGGCGTTAACCGTAACAGATCCTGCCGGACGCAAAAAAAAAAGCACATGAAGATACTTTTTTTGCTCCAGTCGCAGTCTGGATTCGTGGGTTGCGCGCCGCCGAGAGTCAGAAAGAGAAAATTAGGCCTCGCCTCAGCAAGCAAAACAAAACAACTTGTGAAAGGCGGCAAAAAAAAAAAAAAAAATCCACGGACTTAAGAAAAAAGCAAACTTTGTTGCTTTCTTTTTGTGCACAGCGCAGTTTGGTCCTGGCGTGGCGCGCCGCGCGTAAGAAGATAGGAAAGAAAGCGGTCAAGCCCTCGCCTAGCGAAGCAAAGCAGCTTGCGAAAACGGCACAAAAAAATCCACGTAATTGAACAAAAACAACAACAAGCTTTTTTTTCTTTTTTTAGCACGACGCAGTTCGGTTTTCAGATTCGCAGCGGCGCGCGTATCAAGGAATGAGACATAAGAAAGAAAAGCAGAGAAGCCCTCGCCCAAACAAAGCGCACATAAGGAAAAGATCCCTGCCCTCGCCTCCTCGTCGCACTTTGGAACGAGAGCGAGAAGCCTCTCGAAATGCGGACACACTTTCTATCCTGGTGGCGAGGGCTCGGCATGGGCAGCGTGAGCAAACAAGGCAACTGCCCCGAAAGGCAAAGGAAAAAAAAAAAAACGGAAACAAAAAAAAGCTTATGGGAGAGGGCTTTTTTTTTGCGCATATGATTTGGCTTTGTAGTTGCCGCGCAGCCGTAAAGAGATGAGAAGTTACGTCGATTTTGCGGGATAAGGTCCGTTCATTATACTGTCATCTTCGGTAAATACTGACATAAAAATTTTGCCTCGCGTAATGAACGCACCCCCCAGCTTTGCCTTGATTTTTCGGGAACAAAAGTGCGTTCATTCTGCGGTAAATACGGTAGCCCTTGGAAACATAAAGAATAACATTTTCACTTCAAACAGTTCGACCGAAACCTCCATGTACATAACATGGAAACTTGATACTCCTAACACACATGAGAAGTGCTAAGAAAGACTATTTGTTCACATCTATACTATAAAAATACACTGCACTCTATGAAATTGCAAACCACTATGACTTAAGTCCCAAAGTTATTTTTAAGGAGCATCCTTGGAGTACATATCCACTAGAAAATCACGAAATTTTTCAGGAAGTCGTCTAAGCCGCGTGGGGCGTTGTGGAGTGTCCGATGGGGATACTGGTGGAGTACGATATGTCGTCGGTGGTGTGTCTGCACCACCGTCACCTGATGTAGGAGTCGATTCTTGGGTTGCCTCGGGACTTGATTCCGGGTCCTCTGCTAAATCATGAGCCACTGAAGGCTCGGAAGGTGTGGCAACCTCTGGCCCCACGGAGTTCAGGGACTCCACCGAGACCGTTGCGGAGCTAGATGACGGCAGCTCGCTGCAATACCCGAGTCCCAGTTGGGATGAACTTGATGCGGTGCTCACTATTGCACCGCTTGAAGGAACGGAAGGTTCAGGACCCTCCTGGACAGCGACCCTGGGGGCCTCTTGGAAGACTGCAGCCGGGGCAGCCGGCGGGACTGGTGGCTGGCTGCTGGCTTGATTGACTGGTACGGCGGCGCGGAAGGCCGCTTGGAAACCGGAATCAGGAACGGCACCGGGGACTGGGGTGGCGGGAAGGCCACCGAAGACCACCGCATCTTGCACGGTACAGGGTGCCGCAGGAGCAGGAACGGGAAGGGCACCGGGTACTGCCGGTACATGGGCAGCACCAGGCACCACAGCTACATGGCCAGGACCGGGTGCCGTAGAAGCATGGGCGGCAACAGGGGCCGTCGGGACTAGGACCGGGCATCAGGGGCCGCAAGAACAGGACTGGCAGCAGGGGCCGCAAAAACAGGAACGGCAGCAGGGGCCGCATAGAACAGGAACGGCAGCAGGGGCCGCACGGACAGGAGTGACGCTGGGGGCCGCAGCACGCAAAGTTGCAGGTGCCGGACCCTCAGGTGGCACGTGGCCCAGGCTTACAGCTGGAGCCGCATTAGTTGAAGTGGGGAATATGTCATCGTCCATAAGCCACAAAGGCTGACGTTGGGGTGGTTTCAATGTTGTACGTGTCATTTTGGCTGCATTCCATATGGTTCCATCATCTAATCTATATGTGGCTGGTCCTACTTGTTCATGTATATGTTGCGGTGGAGCATATTTGTTGCGCATTTTCCCTCTAATGTTGGGTTTGAAAACCTTTACTGATTGCCCAGGAGCAAAAGCAGGGTGCTTGACTGCTCGCCTGGCATCGGAATACTTTTTCATCTTCGTTTGATATTCCTTGACTCTATCAGGAAGCTCTTCCTGAACGACATGTGAAGGGACGGCGGACTCTGGGGTCCCTCGCCCTTGGAGATGCAGTCGCGTCCGGTGGGTGCGACCATGTAGAAGAAAAGCTGGCGTTTCTCCAGTCGCGGCATGGCGCGTACTCCGGTATACACCGAGATATTCTGTAATGGCTTCGGAAAGCGGACGATGTTGGACGAGAGCCAACTGAATAACAGACTTAAGAACTCTATGAAATCTCTCTACCTGCCCATTAGCTTGGGGATGGTAGAGGGATGACTTCGCATGTTTGATGCCATGCATCTTCAAGAACTCACTGAATTCCTTAGAAATGAATTGAGGACCGTTATCTGTCGTGATCTCCTGCGGCAGACCTTCGCGGGCAAAGACAGACTTCAAGAACTTTATGACTGTAGCAGTCGTGACGTTGTGGGCTGGTGCCACTTCAGGCCACTTACTGTGGTAATCTACAAGTGTAATGAAAAACCTCTCTTGAGCAGGGGCTCGTTCAAAGGGACCTACTATATCCATGCCCAGTTTTACCCATGGACGGGTGGGGAATTCGACTGGTTGAAGAGGTGCAGGAGATGCCTTTGCAGGCTTGTCTGTCGACTGACATACCGAACAGTTCTGAACTTTGGTCCTGACATGTTGATTTAGATGCGGCCACCAGTAAAGCTCCTTGATGATGCTGGTGGTGCGCGAGATACCTTGATGTGTTTCGTGTGCTACATCAATAACTTGATCACGGAGAGTGGACGGAACCACTATCTTCTCTCCTTGGAACAACAATGCATCGGTGACTGAGAGCTGGTCTCTTACAACGAAATACGGCTTGAATTCAGGAGGCAACTTGTCCTCTGAGGGCCATGTGTTTGAAAGGTATGTCATGACAACTGGTAATACAGGATCTTTTACAGTTTCTTCCTTGAACTCCTTCTGTGTGAGACATGCACAGACAATCGAAACTACCTCTTCTTCAAAAGACGTACCTTCTTCGGTATCTGGGACCGGAAGGCGAGACAGAGCGTCGGCAACTACGTTATCGCTGCCTTTACGATACTTCATTGTGAAATTATAGTTGAAAAGTCTAGCAGTCCAACGACTGATGCGTCGTGGACGGACACCTGTCCCTTGAGTGGACATTAGTGTGACGAGAGCTTGATGATCTGTCTGAATTTCGAAATGTCGACCCCAAAGATAAACATGCCATCTCTCGCAAGCCCACAGGATGGCGAGGGCTTCTTTCTCTCCTGCTGAGTACTTCCGCTCTGCTTCGGAGAGAGAGCGGGAAGCGAAAGCAACAGTCTTTAGTTGCTTCCCATGCTGTTGCTGGAGAACAGCACCTAGTCCGTAATTGGACGCGTCTGTGGAGACGACAACTGGAAGATTTGGATTGAACATTGCAAGAATGGGTGCCTGTTGAAGACAGGACTTGACACTTTGGAAACTGGCCTCGACGTCGGACGACCAGACAAAAGATGCTCCCTTGCGCAGAAGCCTTCGGAGGGGTTCTACGAGAGTAGCACAGTGAGGGACAAACTTACTGTAATATTCTACTAGACCTAGGAAGGCCTTCAACTGCGAAGGTTCCGATGGAACTGGAAAATTAAGGACAGTGTCTATCTTCGACGGAAGGGGTGCTAGACCCTCCGCAGACAGACGATGACCAAGGAATGACAGTTCAGAAACATTGAAAACGGCTTTTCTATTGAGTTTCATGCCGGCCTCTCTAATACATTTGAGGACTTGTCTGAGATTATTATCATGTTCCTTCTGGGAGGAACCATAGACAATGACATCGTCCAGATAAAACTGGACTCCTGGACAGTGTTTTAATATCTTGGACATGACCTGTTGGAAGGCCGCTGGTGCAGACGCCAGACCGAAACAAACTCGTTTGAAACGAAAAAGCCCTTCATGGGTAATGAATGCCGTTAAGTCACGACTCTTGGGGTCGAGACGGACCTGGTGATAAGCAGACGCAAGGTCTAACTTAGAAAAATGGGAAGCTCCACTGAGGGAGTTCAGAAGCTCATCAATGTGTGGGAGCGGAAAAGAATCTATAACGACAGCCTGGTTTGGCGCCCGCAGATCGACACACATACGGATTCCACCGTCTTTCTTCTTAACTACTACAATGGGGGACACCCATTCCGACGCGTTTACGCGCTCGATAACGCCTTGGCGCTCGAGTTTCTGAATTTCTGCACTGACGGCATCACGCAACGTGATCGGTAAGCGGCGAAGTTTAGCCTGCACCGGCGGGACATGGTGCCGGACAGTGATTGTGTGAGTTTGGTTTTTAACTAACCCTAACTCAGGTGAAAAGAGATCCTCAAATTCTTCGAAACCAGAAGGTAATTTCGATGCATCGCTCACCGATGAAGGTTGCACGGACAGTCCCGACGTCGACGGATCCCTTGAAGGCTGGTCTCCGAAGACGCCTCTACTTGAATAGTACTCGGATGACGTGGACGGCTGATTGCCGTGAACAGTAGACAATGGTGGAGGGTGCTTGCAGGGAGCACTTGAAGGACGCGGTGGAGGACTGGGCTCCACCGTACATGGGGGCTGCGGGACTCCAGCCGACTTTACATGTCCCGGGATGGCCGAGCGAGGGTCAGCTGCATTGACATGGAAGCACTTGAGTGGCGCGCCCGATAAAATTAGACGCAGTCCATGCACGGCATCTGTCCCAAGCAGGGATCGGCCATTGCGAACGACGTAAAAAGAATATCGGCGGAGCGTTCTTTGAAGCCGACTTTGGTCTGGAAACATCCCACGACTGGAATCGACCCTCGGAGGTAGTGCACAAGAGTGCGCGGCGGTTTCCTTAGCCGGATTTGCTGCTTGGAGTTGATCTTGTTAAACATGCTCTCGGAAAGTATTGACACTTCAGAGCCAGTATCAATGAGTAAGGGTAATGTAAATCCATTCACCTGAACATCAGCGGTGAAATTCCGTGGGCGCCGGTCCGCACGTCCTTCGGGGAGGACCTCCGGGGATCCGACGGTGAAGACGTTGTTTGGCGGTTGTTCCTCCTCCTCGTCGTCGTCGGGGAACGTCACGATTCCATGGATCGGCGTCTGGTTACGGCCATCTCCAAGCCGCTCGTACCGGCGACCGGCGGCGCGGCCACGTCCCGGCGGAAACGCCAGGCGACGGGGGTCGATGACTTCAGACGATGGAGGCGAACTCCGGCAAACATTTGAAAAATGGCCTATCTTGCCACAAGAAAAACATGTCATCCCGGACGCTGGACACTCCTCGCGCGGATGGGGTCGGCGACCGCAAAACTGGCACGATTCCGCCCCGCGCCCAAGAGCGCGCGCGCCCGGAGGAGCATCTCGCGGTACTCTGCTCGTGAAAACGCGAATATGTCCACGCGACTGGTGGCGCGGCAAGAAGGAAACCTTGGAAGGTGAGGAGGAAACATTTGCGGGGAGGAGGAAACGGCAGGAGGCCGCCCTCCATTTTGACGTTGAGCGTTCAAATTCGAATTCAAATGGCGGCCATCTTGTCCACGCCGAACGGGAACCCTTTGTATTACCTCAACGGCCTGTGCCGTCTCGGAACGCGGAAGACATGATGAAATTTGGCGGTACCGATCGCAATCTCGAGCAGTCCGTTCGAACTGTTGTGCCAGAAACACGATACGTTCGAGGCTGGGTAGTCCAGCTCCCGCAGACTCTCGGATTACCCGATCTTGCACCTCCGATGACAATAAACCGGCCAAAAAAACTTCCGCAATGCGGTTTCAAGCGACTCCCCAAAATCACAAAAGAGCCGAGGTGCCGTAGGGCACCAAGGTACTCAAGGACACTTTCTTCCTGCGACTGGACGCGGGTGAGGAACAACCTCCGTTCGACAACAACATTCTTTTGGGCAGCGAAGTGCTGACCAAGCGCCGTCATGAGAACGTCAAATTCGGAAACGGCCTCGCTATGGGCGAGGGCCGTGGATGGAAACGTTGAAACTATTCTTTGGCCTTTGAGACCAAGCAAAGACCACAACAACGCGCGCTTACGCTTCGGCGAGCTTTCATCGGCCTCTATGACCACAAGATAATTGAAAAACGATGTTTTCCAACTTGACCAAGGCTGCACAGGGGCACCTGGCGTGGGAATAAATGGTGGAGGCGTGGGGAAAGAAGCCGTTGCCATTTTTGGAACTTTGAAATGCTTTAAGTGAAGCCAACGGTTACATAGGCATATTTGATGGACAAAATATCTATTCACTCCACCTTTCAAGAAATTACTTGGAATGTAGTACATGGACATGAAACATAGCGACGCTATCGTCTGCTATGGCTATGGTTGAGAGACAAAGTTGAAAACAAAAAAGTGAAAATTCGAAAAATTCCACCGAAATGGAAACGAGAAAGTTTCTCCCGAGTCTTGGAAAATTTAAAATGACGCTTCCGTGCGGTGCGCACTTCATGCGTTAAAGGAAAAGAACCATTCGAACGGCCGTTACGGCGTTCGAAAAAAGAACAAAGGATGGTGTTACGCCTAACCCCACTGGCGTTCGAAATGGAATGTTGACGTTCTAAATGGAACGTTGAATGTCGCTATGCATCGACAGTATTTTCATGTACAACATATGCAAAAGATGTGGTGGATGCAAATATTCAAAAGGACCTCCTTACATTTCGAACTTGACAATATTACCTAACACACAAAAGAAAACTATACATGCCGGTGCTGCCACCAATCATCTCTGGCACGGAGTCTCACCAAAAGCTCACGAGAGCGAAAATGGAAAAAATGCAAGAAAAGACCTCGTCGCCAAAATGTAATGGTCGCGTAGGGCCATTATGAATGAGTGAAAGGAGACAGGAATAGCTACGATAAAGACAGCGCCTCGAAAGGCCTGTAAGGATGCTGAAAAGGCTTACATTATCTGGCTGCGTGGGCCAGCTGGGAGTGCCTAGGTGCGGGGCCCTAAGGCGGGAGACCCCGACGAAAGATCATTGACAGCACACTACAATATACAACTCCGCTCGTGGTAGACGGGATGAGGTAAGACACGTGCAAGCGCTAAAACAAAAGGAATGACCACAGATCAGCGCAATATACCGATAAACTAAAACAAAATGCCGTCTCGGCGGCGTGTGAAAATTGCTACCGCCTCTACAGTCGGATCACGCAAAAACAGTCTTTGGTGCAGTGCACAAAGGAGCGGTCGCGCCCTTTGCGGCCTTTCCCGTCTTTCTTGTCGTGCTGCTCCATCTCACGGCATCCGTAAGAAATCAGAGCGGATCTTGGGTATGCGGTGTTGTTCAGACGCCCTTCTCATCTTCCATGGAAGGCCTATCACAGATTCTGTGTTGGAACTATTCAGAGCATGCGAGGACACCGGAAAAAGGGAGCAAGCATGCAACCAAAGCATTGGAGCTGCAACGACCACGGCTGCTTGATCACGAGCTGTGCACTACGACGAGAAGAGAAGGAAGATGAAGATGGGCTCCCGAACCACATTGACAATTCTGTACCCGATGTTGGACAATTAAAGTATTTTGTTTTTATTAGATCAAAGCATCGACCTCAGACCAAGAAAGATCCGTCATTCTGTGCTTACCAGTCTTTGTCAGTATGATCGAGCTTGTATAATATTTTTAAATCAAAATATCACTGCACGGCTAGGCCATGTGAGGTGGAGTGTCAATTCTCCAAATGCATCACGCCCCCAAAAGTGAAAATTATAGAAGTTAATTAAAGCCTTTTGGTATTAGCTTCTACTAATTAACTGATTTTACCTCCTTTCTACTGGCCACTAGCTTGACAACAGGGCTAAAACGTCCCTTATACGAGTTCCCCTTTTTTAAAAACACTGAACCAACTAAAAAAAAAAAAATTCCGGGGACACTTAAGCACTTCTTGTGAGTTGTGAATGCGAAAGCATGAACGTCGTTCTTCCGCTGCCTTAGTTCGTCTGGGGCGTACTGGCTTGGGCGGCCACGTTTCGCTACTGCCGAGGTAACGGCCGACGGCCGAGCGCGTGCTCTCTTGAAGTGGCCGCGCCGCACTGAGCTCGGCCGTGCAACCTCTTCGAACTTTGCCCGTGCGGCCAGCGGCGGCCGGGCTGCTGCGTGCACTGCGCCGCCATGGAGAGAGCTTCTCTGGTGGCCTTCCTTGGAACTACGCCGCACGAGAGCCAGTGGGAGCCTCGTTCCTTGAAACTATGACGCTCACCAGCCAATGGGAGCCTATCCATCATATTTCTGCTACAGACGACAGGCTTCTCTCTTTGGGACAGGGGAAGGTGCTGTTCAGTGCGGCTTTAAAAGCTGACAACGTTGGTTCGCACTATGAAACAGTATGAAGCACTATGAAACAGGCTTTTGCATTAAAAAGATGCCCTCTAGACAGGCGTTGCGTCAGCATGCGGTTGTGTGACAACCGCCGCAGGTTGTAAGGTTAGCAAGTCATCACTATACCGCCCTTTGCTGCTGTGAACGCACTCGCGTAATGAACGCACCCCCCAAGTCGGCTCTCAAAATTTCGACTTTTTTTTTCCCTCGCGTAATAAAACGCACCCCAACCACGGACGTCAAGAATTTTGACCCCCTCCCTCCACGCGCGAGAATGAACGCACTTTTCTATCCTGGTGCAGCCGAGGTCGCAGATACATGTGCAGCGTGAGTGAGTAAAACGCTTGTGAAAGTCGTTAAAAAAATTAAAAAAAGATCCAGCGAAACAAAAAAAAAACGCAGAGATTTTTTTGTTTTCTTGCTATGCGCAGTTTGGATTTTGGGTTGCGCGCCGCGCTCAAGAGTTAGAAAGAAAGCGGAGAAGCCCTCGCCTAATAAGCGAAACAAAACAACTTGCGAGAAGGCGGCAAGAAAAAAATCACGGAACAAGAGAAAGAAAAAACAAAACAAAGACTTTTTTGCTTTTTCTTTCTTTGTTTTGCACAGCGCAGGTTGAATCGCGAGCACGCGCGCGTCGCGCAGAAGGATAGGAAAGAACGGCGAAGCTCGCGACTAAGCCAAGCGAAACAGCTTGCGCAGAAAGACGGCAAAAAAAAAAATCACGGAATTAAGAGAAGAAAAAAAAGCATAAAGAGGACTCTTTCTTTTGTCACGCGCGCAGTCTAGTTCCAGAGGTCGCGCGCCGCGCCAGAGCAGAAGAAAAGCAGAAAAGCCCTCGCCCAAGCAAGCGCACATAATGAAGGCATCCTGCCTAGCCTCCTCCCCTCGACTTTAAAAGAGAAGCGAGAAGCCCCTCGAAATGAAGCACTTTTCTACCTGGTGCAGCAGAAAGCATGGGCAACGTGGGCAAACAAAACAGCTTGCGAAAGGCGGGGAAAAGGAAACACAGAAGCAAAAAAAAAATGGGAGGGGCATTTTTTTTTTTTGCGCATCGCAGTTTGGTTTCGGAGTCTCCCGCGCCGCACTGCAAGAGATAAAAGTTACTTCGATTTTTGCGGGATAAAAGGTCCGTTCAGTTATGCGGTAAATACGGACGCAAAAATTTTACCTCGCATGTCAGGCAGCACCCCCAACTTTGCCCTCGATTTTTCGGAGAAAAGATGTCGTTCATTATGCGAGTAAATACGTGTCGAATTCAATTTAAGAATGTGCCGAGCTCTTCACCGCCGATCACCACCAGCCACCAATCCCCGCGATGCGCAAATAGTCTGCCACTAAGGCTACTGTATATTGATGCGTTGCACTGGCGTCACACTACTCGTCGTGGCTACTGCGTTTCCTGGGTTGGTTTGCGGATTGATTCAATACCTCGACTGGGACGTGGTGGTATTTATTGGCACATTCCTAATTTGTACCTGACTGTACCTGAATTGGCCCCACGGATTTGAACTGGTACCACCAAATCTCGGTGGGAACATTGACTTCTCTTGCTCTATAAACATTTGCATCTCTGATTTGCTTCTTCCTTCTGTTTGTCTCGTAGCTGATCTACTACCTGCTCCTGCATCCGACGGGCAACATCCCCTTGGTCTTGCGCAGAGAACCAGTGTAGCCCCATCTCCAGGCTCCAGATAAAGCAGGACATCCTCAAAGAGGACGTGCTCCGGGAAGAAGTCCATAGAAAGAGATTCTCAGGCGAAGAAATGCCAAAGGAAGAGATCCCTCCGCAACGCGTCGGGAACGACGTGGAATCTCCGGACAAGCCGCAGGCCGCAGAAAGAATGTCGTGCCGCTGCACTTGCGCCGAGGGCATGACGCAGTGCTGACGACAATTGTCGTTTCGCTTTGTCTTTAAGAGCAGGTTCACTCGCTTGCGTTTGGGTGTGCTCAAGCTCGCTGTGCGTTCACACTAGTGCCATTATTAGTTAACCCAGGTGACAACTCCGACCTACTTATATAACTACCAGAGGTTTTGCAGTATTCACAAGATCAAATCTACGCACATGTTAAGCGGCTTCAAGGTACACAACTTCACCTGGATGCACTCAAACGCAGGACGTGCGAACCCACGTTTATAATTTCTTTACGAGGCAGCCAACTTACAACCCGCCATCTGCAATGAAGCCACGAGAGAGATTGTCAAGATACAGTCGAACCCGGATATATCGAATTCAAGGGGATCGTAGAAATAGTTCGATATATCGATAATTTGATATACAAAATCTGTTAACTTAAGCCCCAGTTGACACCCCGCGCGTCTCTGCTATACCAAAGGCCGCGACAAACGGGACCTTACGAAATAGAGCCACTAAGAGTCGCTAAATACAGTAGAGCTTAGCTGGTGAAGATCACAAACACCGCCGCGTTTACGCGACGGTGTTTGCAATCGTTTACGCGCGCGCGCGCGACCTCCGCACAGCACCGGCGACAAAGCCCGCAATTCAGCAAAAATGAAAAGAACGGAAAGAGCAGGCCGCGTAAAAGACAAGACGAAGGCACGCTCGATCGCATAGAATAGCGTGAAGCAGGCAGCAAAGAACGAAATCTCACTAGAGTCGACCGGCAAAAAAAGCGTCTTCAAAAAAAAAAAAAAAAAAAAACGCGCGTAAAAAGCGGCAGCAAAGAAAAAGGAAAACAAAGATAAGGCGTTCAAAGTGCGATTGCTCCACCGTTGTCGGTAGGACACTCGACTTGACGAAGACTTTTTTTTTGCCTTATTTTTATTTTACTAAGGATTCAGGACCCCTGCCCCATCCCTACGCGCGCGTTGCGTATGGGAGGGCAGGGAGATTGACTTAGCTACTTGCCATCCTCCACTTTTTTTTTTTTCTTTTTTTTTTAACAGCGGTTTCTTTTTTGTTGAGTATTCCCGTGCGCCGTATGCTGGCTTGGCGGTCTGCCGGCCCGGCAACGCGCGCTGTGTGCTCCGCGGGCGCAATTCGACCGCGGGAGAAGCGACGGGCCGCCGTGCTTCGTTCGCCTATATCGAGTGTCCCTGCCATGGAAGTCCGTGGGAGTTCGATACAAAAAGACAACGCTCCTATACTATTACATGTATGATTTTCGAGGATGTTTTAGACTGTTCGATATAAGCAATAATTCGGGAAATGCCCGGGTGTGATATAACCGGGCTCGACTTGTACCTCGCGTACAAACGAAATGCGTTGCGGTGAGATTTCAGACTTCTGCCGACGCTGTAGCCACTGATGGGGCAAGAACGGCGTTGAGGTCCTCCGGGTGTACCGCCTCGGGTCAAGCTTCCTACTTTCGGCGCATCGCTAGACTGCGAGGCGCCCTCGCGCAGCCAAAGGCATGAAAGAAATGCAACAAGCGCGTGCCAGGGAGGGGCATCTGAAAGATGACGCCTCGTTGCTTCTTGAGTCGTAGGCAACAATGGCCGCTGCGGATTCGGGGATTTTGCATGTCGGTCGCGGCTGGATTTGTGTCGCAGTCGCAAATTTTTAGTGTTACGGCGATGTGACCATCGAGTCTGAGCGCGGCAGTTTTTAGTTCAAATATTGTGGCCATGTCTACTGGTGGATTCGAGTGGCAGCTTCTTGAAAATTCTACCGTGCATGGCGTGGATGCCAGATGTCGTGTGTCGCAAGTTTTTACGACGTTATGATTTTGAGCGGCCAAAAGCTTCAGGATCATGTGGCTCTCCGCTGCAAGAACGCTGACGGACAATTTTGTCGCTCCAAGCGCAAAGTCGTTGGCGAGAGACTGTCTAGTCAAGTACTTGGGGTAATATATATATGTGTGACACACGTTCAGAGTATAACTCGTTCATGCTATATTTTGAAAGGACTGTTGCCTCGATTTTTACACTTGTTTAGCTGTTTACCTAAGGGCTCCATGTTTTGTACACAATATTTTAGTTTTTATACAATGAGCTAAACAAAGTATTTGTTGTGGAACGATGTCACTGAGAACTTCAGGTTCAATTCAGATATTCAGGTGAGAGACATTGCAGCGTCCTTGGACATTTGTAGCGTTGTCCGACCTCCGGTGACCTAGAAGGAACCATGGGTGCATTCACAGGTGGGGGAATGCAAAGAAGGTCACAACAGAGCTCACAATTTACCGGAAAGGAGTCCATACATGAATAGCATGTTATACAGTCTACTCTCATTAACTCAAACTCTCTTAATTCAAACTTGCAGATAATTCATACTAAATTGCAGATCCCATCCTATGCTTCTCTATGGAGGAAACTCCTGGTAATTCAAACTTTGCTTTCAAACAAATTTTCAGTCCCCTCGAGTTTGAATTAACGAGATTCGAGCTGTACCTGCCAATTGCTGTTCGATCCCCAGAAGGTTTCCCTGATCTCAATTTCTTTATGTGTGCCGCCCTTTTGCAGGGACTGTTATCAGCCGGGCGTAATATTTAATTTCCACCACCTGTACAAGTGCCAACAACTTAATCGACTTGTCCCTTACGGATCATGACGGAATGTTAGATTTAGGATACCTCCATAGAGAGCCTCCCACATTCCCAACTTACTATAGTTTGTGTTCCTTCCGTTCTCCCCCTCCTTTTGGCATCTTGGTTTCTTCAAAATGATTAATTTGCTATGAATTTCGACTTTACTTCATGAGTTGAGAGCCGCACTATAAAAGCACATGGCATAAGAGCACAGCATCCTTAATTTGGGTGGTTTATGTTCCAAGCCGAACCCTCGGAGCTACAAAAAGTTGTTGCTAAAACAATGTGCTTATGCCTTTACAATGACGCACTCAGACTCTTGGGATAAAGTGTGGGCCTCGTTATGGAAATGAGACTGTGTCAAATTCTATTCACCTTAGCAATGTGGTGCAACTTCTAAGGACAGCCACATCATCAGTGGTGCTTGTGGTTATGAGATTTCGCAGAATTGAGATTTTTGAAGCAGTGCAGTGCATTTATGGCGGCGACACGCACTTCACCGGATGGAAACGAAATGGGCCGTCTGATTAGCCTGTGGTGAACCATCGTAACTTGCGATTCTCCACAATCTAGTGGAATGTCTGTGATAACTGAAGAATTCCTGTAACGGCGATGCTGCCGTGTTTCTGGTATGACGCTCCTTTTTTCCGTCGTGGCGAGAGGATGCATTTTGTGCCAGGATTCCACAAGCACGAGTCTTGTACTCTTCGTTATAATAAAATTAGAATTGCAACATTGTTTTTTTGTGTGGCACTACAGGCATGAGGGGCCATTGCGTGTGAAATATGCACCTGGAGAGCCTGTATTACAGAGAGTTTCCGACTGCTTGATTGGGGTCACGTGGTGTATGGGCCGCGTTTGCAATACAAGCTGCAACGAGATGACAAACTTGTTGGTCATCCACGAGCGTTTCCGCCTGGATGGGTGGGTGGTCCAGGCGAAAATCAGTCTACTTCCAGCTGGATTATGGAACTGGAAATGAGGCAGTCCAGCTGGACCCAGCTGGAATCCAGCCAGACCCAGCTGGAATCCAGCTGGACTGCCTCATTTCCAGTTACATAATCCAGCGGGAAGTGGACTGATTTTCGCCTGGGGATCAAATACTTTGCTAGGGGAAATACAGGCAGATGGGGTCTGGGACCTTTGAAGGGCAGGGTATGTCACAGCGTCGTGGTTTTAACGCGAAACGTTTTTAGGCTAGGGTTTCAGATGAAGTGTAGTTGCAAATTTCCCCGCTAAATTTAGCGGGGAAAATGATGTCGCATGGCTTCATGTCACGAGACCTTTAATCAAATTCAGTTTCCCAGCGTAAAAATGTATGTCATGTGACATGATGTCACATGACCTATATTCAAATTCAGTTTCCCCTGCTAGATTTAGCGGGAAAATTGACATCATATGACCTCAACACCAATTCAGTTTTCCCACTAAATTTGGCGGGGAGATCAGTTCAGTTTTCCAGCTAAATTTAGGGGTAAAACTAATGTTGCATGACTTCGCGTCATGTGACCTGTACACAAAATCAGTTTCCCCTCTAGATTTAGCGGGAAAATTGACGTCACATGACCTCGGCAACAAATCAGTTTCCCCATTAAATTTAGCGGGAAAAATGATGTCACATGACTTCATGTCACGTGACCTATACAGCTTCAGTTTTCCTGCTAAATTTTGCGGAAAAATTGACCACTAACTTTTAACTCCACTAAACGCTTGGTTTAGCGCTGGTGGTTTAGCGCTTTTTAGCACCACTAGCGCTAAACCAAGAACGTTTCACGTAGCAACGCAATTGCACGATAACCAGTGCCATCTCGGGTTGGCATCTTCGCTGCCGGCCGCGTATTTGGTATGCGCGCTGTTCGGTTGCAGCGTCCTGGTCTTTATTTAATGTAAAAGAAACTTAGAAGTAACCGCCCCCGAGGTTTGGGGGGGGGTGCAACGATTTGCGGACTTCGGTCAAAGATTTGTGGAAGTTGCCCTCTGACACTTCTGAAGTAAAGAACAGAAAACCGATTTCGCCTGCGTGTCCTGGTTGTTGCGTAAAAAAAAAAGATAAATATTGGCATTTCGGGCACCCCTCAACTCACTCCCAGTCTTCAGGGTCACACCTGGTCGCACTCCCAGTGACGTCATTCGGAGTGCTGTGTAGCTTCCCGTGTGCTATCTCCGGAGGACGCTTCCTCTCCCTCTCTCCGCTGACATTAGCGGGCGTTATGCTGCAGCTTAGAGGCCGAGCGAGGTCACGTAATCTTTTCGCCGTAGTTCCTTCGGCTGCCACTTGGGGCTGCAGGTGGGGGAAAAAGCTCGACTTTTGTTTTGCGATTATGCAGCGGAATCGTGACATTTTTAATAAAGAATGTGTTTTCTCTATCCTCCGGGACACGATAAACAACGTAAAAATGACAAGATGCAAATTATTTTAATCATAAAATCGTTGCACCGCCCGCTTTAAGCTAAAAACTGCAGCCAATGCAACAAGCACTAGAATGCCACAAGCATTAGGTTGCTACTTAGAACTCTTCGCAAAGCGAGCACTGAGCTGAAAATGCACACTCAAGAAGGTAAAACGAGGAAAGGAAGGCCGGAAGGAGGAAACAGATGAAAGCGCTGGAGAAAAGAGGGGAAACCTCCTTTTCTCTTTAGCGTTCCGTCTGCTTCCTTCTCCGTGGCCTTCCTTTCCCTCGCCTACCGCGCGTTGCAACGGATGTTTGTAAAAGAAGGGCGCGATCGAAGCGGGGAATGTGACGTCACGATTCTCCTGCAACACTTGAGAATGAAGGGGAAGTGGCCTCGCTTCTCTTGCTTGGTTTGCTTCGGTTCACACTAGAGCTGGCTCTAGGTTCACCTGCTCGAGGGGACGAAGCAAAGAGGAGAGGGAATGAGAATCGTGACTTGAGATGTCTCGTCGGTCCAAATATACGGCCATCCGTTAGATATATCGATGTATGAGTGGTGTTTTGGAATTTTGCAGTGTCCCGCGCGCCTATCGCTCCAGCCTTGTTTTGTGAGCTCCAAATTTCGGTTCAGCATCCCTTTATGTACAATGTACACTGACACCCCCAACCAATATTTTGATGTAGTGTCATGTATATTTTAGGAGTGCAGCTCTTAGGCGCCCGTTTCGGCTTGAGCGGCGTCGCCGTCGGCGTCGGCGTAACCGCGCGGGGCATGATGGGTAAATTTCCCCGCTGAATTTAGCCGAAAATTTTTCCCGCTAAATCTAGCGGAAAATTTTCCCCGCTAAATCTAGCGGAAAATTTCCCCCGCTAAATTTGGCGGAAAATTTTCCCTGCTGCGGAAAAGCTTCCCAGCTAAATTTAGCGGAAAAGTTTCCCCGCTAAATCTAGTGGAAAATTTTCTCCGTAAATTTAGGGGGAAATCCCCCCTCCTCGAGGTCACGTGACCCCCCCCCCGTGCCTTCCCCTCCTCCTCAATAGCTGCACTCTAATTCGGCATTAAAGGGAGTTGTACACGGCTTTCATTTTTTAATAAAAAAAAACTGCTCGAAACCGAAATGACTTGGGGAGGAAAATCTAATATAGAGTGAGTTGCCAAAAATCACATGGCTGTGCAACTTTTTTTTCAATCAACGTATTTTTTTTTATAAACCACAAAAAGTAGTTTTTTTCTATTTTAATATTGAGTGTGTATTATTGTGTTGGTAAAGGTGACCTTGAGATTGAGACATTATAAGGAGGTGGACTAAATAAATGAGTTAGCTCAGTTTGAGACGTCGTCCTGTCTATTAAAGGACACATGCAAAAGAAAAAAGAAACATTTTTTTAAACAGCTTAGATGGAAAAAGGATATCAAAACAATTTTACAACGAAGAAAAAAATATTTAGAGCTATATTTACGGCGCTATACGAATTTGTAGTTGGCGTCCGCGGGCAGCCGTGGAAAAGTGGCCCTTATTTATCATGTGACGGGCCCATATTTGTCACGTGGTGCTTGCGCTCTTTCGGAAGCTTCCTATGGCCTCTAAAAGTAACTTATTCATCTTTGTTTGAAGTATAACAAAAAACTAAGATTAATAAGTAACTTCTAGAGCCCAAAGGAAACTCCTGAAAGAAATAGCAGTGGCTTAGTTCGGCTATGCCAGGATATCTGTAGCCTGAGCTTATGCGCACAAAATGAGAGGCGCTATCAAGTGGCTCCGGTGCAGCGTCAGATTTGGCTACTGCGCAACGGAGGCGGACAGCTAGGCACGCGGCGGCGCCAGTGCGTCTGCCGCAACTATGACGTCACTCCTCTGGAATGCGCAGACCAGCGAGGCGCGCGCGGCGGCGGCGAGCGCGCGGCGGCGGCTCCGGCGCGCCAGCTGTGCGCCGTGTGACTTCATGCTTCTCGCGCTTTCGCAGACCGGCGAGGTGCGCGCGGTGGTGGCGGAGCCCGCGGCGACGGCGGCTCCGCCCGCTCCAGCTGTGCGCCGTGTGCGCGTCACTGCTCCTCGCGCTTGCGCAGCATGGAGAACGGCTCATTATGAGAGCCACGCGAAACCGCTCAACCTCGGCCAGTGTAGCTCACGCTACAAAAGCGCAAGCAGACGTGATAGACCTGTGCGCCTGTCAGATGACGCGGCGGCGCCCCGAAGCGACGAACTTGTGCGGCGGCGGCGACGGCGGCGTGGAGAAACGTGCTGAAGCGGCGTCGCATGCAATGCTTAGCGTGCGGCGGCGGCGACGCAGGGCGGCGGTGCACAGGCCGTCACGTGACCAGCGGCTGCTCCCGCGCGCGCCAACTACAAATTCGGGTAGCGCCGTAAATATAGCTCTAATTTTTTTTCTTCGTTGTAAAATCGTTTTATGATATCCTTTTTCCATCTAAACTGTTAAACAAAGTTTTTTTTCTTTGCATGTGTTTTTTAATGCGAAAGCATTAACTGTCCCATGGAGCGAGCCGACGTCATCAGTTTGAGCGCGAAAAAGGCACCTAGTTTCCCTGATTCCTAAAAGTTTCATTGACTGGCGCGCGGCGACGAGGCTCCCATTGGCCGCTGCGCATCGTCAGTTTCAACGACCGCCGCCAGATGGCGCTGCGTGTCCGTGCCGCCTAGAGTTACTGTATAGACCTTTTCCGCTTACTGTCGCCCCCGACCGCCAAGTAGGCATATCCGGTATGGGCGACGAAAAATATTAGAAACGTTTCAACCTGCAAGTAGTAAAAAAATAGAGGGGAGAGAAAACGAGAATGGGTGACGGTTCCGCTTTTCTCCTAAATGCACTCTATTGGCATGGCGACGGCAAAGACAATGTTTTCGCCCATACTGGAAGTGACGACAATTCAAGATGGCGGCGCCCTTGAAGAAAGGGTCTATATGCTCCGCTTTGCGGAGCAGAGTACCGCAATGGTGCCATTCTGGAGCCAAGCACTGCGGGAAGCCACGGTCGGTTTTTGCAGGGGACGCGAAGGCGCAGATGCGAGGCGGCGTACTGAGGCGCGCTGCGCATGGAAAATAGTGCGGCGACGAGCCGCGCATTCGCTGTCATCGTCCTCCCGTCGTTTCCTGTTTCCTCTCGATTACAAATCGCACCCGCGGATCCTGCGGGTCGCGTGTAGGTGAAGTTGTCAATTCATTGTGTCAACGACGCAGCGACTGACGAAAACGCCGTCTCCTCGCTTTCGGACGAGAGGCTTGCCGTACTCGCCAAAGATGGCCGGATGTGCCGGTCGCGTATCGCGTATCACTCCGCGAGAGCTACGCACCGCCCGCACCGCAGGCGCGAGCAACGGCGATCGTCGTCCGTGTCGTCTGCTTCCGATACCTTGGAAACGGATGTCCTAAAAGATCGCTCGCGTTATAAAAAAAGAGGATTGTATTGTACCCGAGTTGGCGCTTGCATAATGTTTGGCGACTTAGGAAGCTTTCGGTTCGTTCGATTTTTAGTCTGGGATCAGGATCTTCCCCCATTTTGCGAACTTCAAGCCGAAAATGTGTTCCCCCGAAACTCGGCGCTCTGGAAGGCCGCTTTCCTGCACGAAAATCGGCTCCAGTTCTGCCCACGTGACCACTCCTCCGCCAATACGGAGATGGCGGCCCGAAAGGAAAAAGGAACGCGATACTCTGGCTCTGCAAGCAGAGCCTATACCACGTTACTCTAGTGCCGCCCAGGCGCGCCGATAAAACTAACCGCCGCAACCCCATGCCATTACGGGCCCCGGGCCGGTTAAAACGGGCGCGTTGGCGCGGCGCTCGGAGGGCTTCTGCTCGTCTCGCCGCTGACCAACGCTGCGTCGCCTCCATCATCCACATCGTCGCCAGTGGTTCTGCCGTCTCAACGCGGCCGCCATGGAGCCGTATATGTAGAGTTTGGTCAATGGGAAGGCGCGGGCCGAGCCAGGGCAATCACCGATCGCAGACTCGGAAAGAGGGCTTGGCGTGCTCTCTTGACCAGCTGACAGAAGCCGAAAAGAATCCCCGCTCGCGGTGGTAGCGAGAAGCAGCTCACAGATCCAAGGTCTGTGTTCGTAAATGGTTTAACTGGGGGTGTGTAGAACACCCCGCTGAATGGATTTTGGTCGACACGTGGTTGAGCCTAAGGTCGTCGTTCCGACAAACCATTTCACCAGATTCGACCGGACAAACTTTGTGGACAGTGTGGCCGGACCTTGATACAAAACGTAATACAAGTTTGGAGAACTTTTTATAAAAATGGTTATTTTATTTTACCGGCAGGATTTACGTTAAAAGAAACCAATTTTAATCACTGAAGAGTTAATACCTTATTTGTTTTTCGCGCCTTGTGCTAAACCAATAAACGCTGCCTTATTCGTCCATAACCTTCATCAATCAAAGCCAACTGGCCAGCCATGTCGCCGCATGCGCACACGATCGAACTTATAATGCAGTTCGTCGGTGCCTCACTAAAGTTCGAAAAAGTCGAACCTGGTCGAACTCGAACCTCAGCCGGTTACGCGACACCCTAGTTTTAACAAGCGCGTAAGAGTGAAGTGTAGTAACTCTTTGGCCAGTTTGAAAATGAGATGCACATAGCACCACTCAACCTCACGCCGGACAGAATTTGACCGCTCGGATGAGAACGGCGAGATTCCGGCCCTCGGCGCTTGGCGTGCGGATTTATTGATAAATCGTTCGCGTGCCACTCTTCGCATCAATTTGGATAGGCGCGTTGGTAATCGCGTGTACCATATTTTCAGTCATCGAGAATTTTCAATACAGTTATCGGTTTTGTTTCCTCGCGACCGCCGGGGTAATGTACAAAGCTTCTGGATGGTGCATTTCATTTCTGAAGACATAACCTGATTTTGCCAGCCAGCTTTCGGCCAATGCGCCTTCATTTGTCTCTTATGCTTCCCAACGAATGGCCAGCTTCTCACCGGCTGTACGGCTATCCAGGCTTTGACCACTTCCCCGGCGGCTTAGCGCCAGCCTGAACATTATTCTTTGCGCTGGCGTCAGCGTAATTGCTATCGTAATCGCTGCCGAAGAGTTTTTTAATTTAATCCTGCTTATATTCAGACTGCCATTTCTTGATGAACTGGAAAGAAATGCCAAAGCGTACAAAAAATATGGCATATCAGGCGTAGTTTTATTACTATGACGTTCAGCTTTACCCGATACCATCCCTCACATTGTTAGTCAGTTTGGTTTTAACTTCGATCTGTTTCTTCGGTTGATATCTGGTAAGATGATTATCTCTCGATGATGTTTCATATTTGTTTACGGTATCATTCAGGCATTGATCAAAATTAATGGTGGCAGAAGAAATGGCAGGAGGGGAAGAAAGCGCATCTGGAAGTGACCTTCAGCGTTATCAGAAAATCATCTGCGCTTTCGATGAAGAAATCAGCCTGGAAGCGGGAAGATCCCCGATAATCAGGGGATAATTAACGACGCTGGGGCGGGGAGATTGCCCGGGCGCTATGTCGGTTGCTCAATTCCGGTGAAATCTTTGAAGCCGCGCGTTTTGTTTCTTCTCATTCTGCGCGTTCTTTTGAATAACCTTCTTCTCCACGCGCTACCGCTGTCAGGTCCCGTATTCAGCGGCGTCTTCCAGTTCTGGCATCTTCAGCGGCAGCGATGACCAACTTCTGGCTCGTTTTCGATAACCTGAATCTCCAGCGTTGCTCGGTAACTTCCGGGGCGGACGATCTTCGTGGTCGGATCTTTGCCAGCGATGTGCTTTCTCTTCGTCGGTTTTCGTGGAAACTTCATGACAAACTAACGGTACCGTGCCCTGAATAACGCCTCCCGGCGTTCTCCCATCAACGTTTCTTCACCGTTATTACCTTCAGCGTTGACTTTGTTGATTTTAACCTGGGCGAGCAACGTCGCTGGCGATGTAATGGTACGTTTGAAAAACGTTATTCATTTCTGTTTGTTCCTTGGTATTTTCATTCATCGATTTAATATCTCTTCATTGTTAATGGTTTTTTGACGGATATACCATTGATGAAGAGCTAAACATCCTGTCATTGTCAGGTGGTGGTTTACCGGTGATTTACCGTTTCCATTTCATTATCAAGGTCTTGAGTTTACCATCATTTTAATGCGCCGGTGAAATCTTCAGGAAGTGGGCGTATCACTTTCTTTCAGGATAAACTACTGGCGTGGTGCCACCTGATGAATTTATTAATCAAATTAATCTGTTCACCGGATTGTCGATTACATTGAAATTTCCTGATTGATCTTTCCTGAAATATATCGCAAAATCCGGATGTAATGATCGTTTTCTGATGTCGGTTTCCGTCGGTTTCTTTTGCCGGTGGTATTACTGGTGCCGCTGGAACAAACGTCATTGATCAGTCTGGCGCTGACCTGATTTCGATGGGCGCGTTGCTGATAAAAACGCTCGAAGAAATATTGCGTCTGCCGCTTTCTCTATTATTGGCTATTTGTTATTGAAAGATTGATCAGGCTGGACGGCGTCGGTTTTGGACTTAAAGAGTATCAGGAAGCTATTCAGGGGAATTAATGTTTCGCTGGGCGGAACAAACACCGCTATCAGGAGGGTAACTCTGGTTCGCTGGAACGTTGCTTCGTATTTTATCACACCTGTCAGCGCGCTCGCGATCTGGGCGTTCATTGTTGAAATTTCTGGTGATGATGAGCGTGGTGCTCTGCAAAGGATCTATTCAACGTATTCAGGTATCCGCTGATGAGCCGGACCTGATCGAAAAATAATGAAACCGTTCAACTTTGAAAATCAAAGATGTGGTCTCTGGTGTACCTGAAGGGCGCATTTCTAAAGAGCGCGATGTTTCTTGCTTCTTTCGGTACGCTGTTTCTTTGATAAAGCAGGCATCTACCTTGTTTGCTCTGTACAGCA
>JAZHYW010030354.1:0-107809 GCA_037355805.1 Ixodes ricinus | reverse complement strand
GCACAGGCTCAAATCCTGTCGACTGCGCAAACATTTTTTTTTTCATCTTTTTTTTTTTTTTTTTTTTTTGCTTTGCACGAGCAGGAGCACAGAGCATTGGACGCCGGACGGACAGACATGGGACATGGCTAGCCCCTAAGGAGCTTCGCCCCTAAAATAGACCCCCGATCTGGGTTCTACAAAACATTCAAGATTTTTTATGGTCCCTATTAAGTTGGAAAATAATTTCACAGAAACTTGCCCACCTCAATGTCAAGGTTCCGATAAGGTGAGGGGGTCCGGCCGTTCGTGTCCTCGGAAAGTTGGTTTCCTTCGGGGCCATGAAGGTAGTAGTGGTAGATGTGCCTGGTAAGAAAAGCCACAATTGAAAAGAGTGCAAGGCCTCATTTACGAGGTCCGTCAGACAGAGCATTTATCTTTGCTTTCTCAATTCTAATGCACAGTTTATGAACAAGACGCGTGTGTCTACTGCACCCCACTAGATGGGACAATGACACCTGTGCTCACTTTACATTGCTAGATAGAGCCTAGGATAGATCCCAATTTTATTAACATTTTAGGGGATTCATCATCCACCAGGCCCCACGTGCAGATTGGCGCCCTACAAGTTCAGTCGAAAAATGACATTCTAGACTTGCATGTTAACAGTGTGGATCAGAATCGAGATAATCGGACCAAATGCTCGTGAGAAAGATGCACACTAGTGTGACATGAACACAGCCAAAAAAACTTATCTAGAAAAGATTGCCGAATAAACTAAGTCCTGGCTAGCACGGTTGATAAAATAATGTTAAAGGGACACTGAATCGAAACACAAAGCACTGAGATAAATAGATGATGGTGATAGCGATCAAGGTGGCTAGAATGAGTTTTGGGAAGGGACTATCGACCAAAAGGGAGGCACTCACGCCAGCTGGGTGCACCAGGTGTTGAAGTGGTTCTTGAGGAACTGGACGTGCTCGCTGGACACACCCCAGATCACCACGCAGGTAAACTGGTCCTTGCCGACTTCCTCCGCAATCACTTTGCGGATGCCCTCTTCGTCGGCCGAGATGTGACTGCAATCCCCGGGCTGTGCGAGAGTGAGGGCACCCCTTCAGCGTTGGCCATGCCTTACTTCCCTAGTACTTAGATCTTCAGTTCTCTAAGCGCATAGATGCTTGCCTAGTATACTAAGGTACCAACTTCCCTAGTAGGACTACTAGGATCCTTACTTCCCCAGTACACAAAGATCCTTACTTCCCTAGTACCAAGATCCAATCACAACAACCTCACTGTTACACCAAAAGCGCTTGAGATCTCCAAAGTGTAATAAGTGTGTGAGCAATTCCAACACCCAAAATTTTCTGGCGTTGAAAGGGATGCTGAACCGAAATCTAGAGTTCACAAAACAAGGCTGGAGCGATAGGCAGGAAGCTGCGAAACCAAAAAACATCAGTCTCACCGCGATATCTTTAACGGATGGCCGTATTTCTGGAAAAGTGCGCGAATGAACACGGTTAACAAGGCCGGCGAGAGATGTCACGTCATGATTCTCCTTCCCTCTCCTCTTGGCTTCGTCCCAAAGCGAGAAGAGAGAAGCGAGGACCGGTTCCTTTCATTCTCAACTGTTCGAAGAGAATCCTGACGTCACAATCCTCGCTTGATCGCGCACTTCTCAAAATATACGGTCATCCGCTTAAGATATCGATGTATTAGTGATGGTGTTTTGAAATTCTTAGCGTGCCGTTCAACGCTTCTGTGGCCTTATTCTGGAAAATCCAAATTTCCGTTCAGCATCCCTTTAAAGGGATGCTGAACCGAAATCTGGATTCCACAAACACGCGGCAAAAGCGTGCAACGGGATGCTACAAACACCAAAACATCACTCATACAGCGATATCTCAAACGGATGACCGTATTTTTCGAGAAAAGGAGGCGCATTTGACAGGTTTGTTGACGTCATGTTTTTCCGAGAAGGAGAGAGAACGGCCTCGCATCTTCTCCGCCTCGCCGCCTTGAGGGAGCGAAGCGAAGAGAGGAGGAAACCAGGTATCTTGACGTCACGCGCCTCGTCGGCCTTGTTCAATCTCGACCTCTTTTTCCCAAAATACGGCCGTCCATTCGAGATATCGCCTTATGAGTAGTGTTGTGGGGATTGTAGCGTCCCGCCTACATCTCCTGCATTGTTTTTCTGAAATCCAAATTTCGGTTCACCATCCCTTTAAATAAAACAAACTTGCCAGAAAATATTTTGAAGAGTTGCATATCTAGGCATCTTATCTCTTAGTGGTTGACGCAAAATCACAAAACAATGCTGACATTCTATAGATTAACAATTAATGGGAGACTAGCAGTCAAACCCAATTATATTGACCGCAGGTATATTGAATTGTTTGCCTATATCGAACCCTCGGCAAAATTCTGATAAAAATTCCACTCATTTTAAACTTTTTATATCGAACGTGATCAGGCTCATAATGGGGATTCGCCCTTTCCTGTTTGGCGAACAACTCAGTGACGCCACCTATTGGGCAGCCTCGCCACGCTTCTGGTTCACGTATATTTTCTAACTTTTTACTCGTCGTTCGTTTATCACAAGAGTGAAATAAGTCTGACAGTGCAATAACTGGTCACTTTCAAAAGATAGCATGTAAATTCGATCTCCAAGTACCGCCAAACCCGCCCTCTAGTTCAGAACCAGAAGTGTTAGGGGCTATTTGCACGCCGGCACCACAACGTTTCAACTCACTCCAGAAAGAGACAATATTGAATCCTACCGCACCGGATTACACGCGCTCCGGAAGCATGCGGCAGGCTTCCCCGCATCTAAATCTAAAAGTGTTGAAACTAACTTAGCTGAATATTTGAGTCACGTTGGCCCCATTGCTGCCAACCATGGGCAGGTCGACGCCATTTATTTTGACATGAGTAAAGCCTTTGACCTTCTGTACAATGACCTATTACCGTATTTACTCGCATAATAAACGCACTCACATTACAAACGCACCACCCACAACAAGCATCAATATTTTGACTTTTTTTTTCCCTCCCATAATCAACGCACCTCCAATCTTTGCATCCGCGAGTCTCGAATTGCGGCCAATTTAGCAAGCCGCCAAGCCAGTTGTCGTTTACCACCAAGCGGTCAGGCCAAGTAAGGCCAAGTCAAGCCAAGCCACGCTGCTCCCGTAATGGCCGCAAGTGCGTAGTTAAGTAGTTACGGGAATGATCAACCATGAAACCGAGTGTCGCGCACACTTGGCGAAGCTTGGGCCGAGGAATTGCCGAGCACCGGACATTCTTCACCTATCGGATGCATTGATGTCAACAAACAAGCCTTCGTCTCTGGTCCAATTTCAGACAGTAAAATTGTGAAAGTGGTTAGGCCTAATTTCACATACTCCGGGTAAATACGTTTATTTTATCCGCAACAGAACGGCAGAGCGAGGTGCAGGCTGCGCTGTAGGCTGGGAGTGTCTGGTAGCCTCTCCGTGAACGAAATTTGGAAACATGATCCGTGCGGAGCGGGCTTCGGGGTCCGCGGTTGGACTTCGTATCTGAGTTCTTGTCTCTGTGAACGAAACTTCATCCATGCGAGCCGGCTTCGGCGGTAGGGGGTTGGACTCGTGCGACTTCTTATACGCGTAGTCGCGGATTATACCTGAGCGTGCCCGCGGAATACTAGCAATATATATCGCCTGAGAACCTGAGAACGTTCGGTTGTGTTGCTTTTCGTGCTGAGTGAGCTTTGTAGGGCGCTTTTCCTTCAGCAAAAGGCACCCGAAAGTGCCCTAAAAAGGTTTGCAATTTATAAAGCATGGTTATTGTAGTGCGCCTCCATCACTGGAGACATGCCACAGTACCTTGACGTGTCATATTGGCACCTAATATGACATTTGCACGAAGTGTGTAAATGCAAAAATTTTACCCCATGTAATGAACCCCCCCCCCTTTAACCCCCCAAATATATGTCAATTTTTCGGGAGGAAAAGTGTGTTCATTGTGCGAGTAAATACCGTAGTGCACAAGTTATCGGAATATAGAGTGTGTTTGCCATTATGTTTTTAATTTCAGTCATATCTGTCAAAGCGCATTAAGGAGGGACACTACCCAGAGAAAAAAAATTTTGCAAAAAACATTGATTTTGAAAAATTACATATTTACATCCATCTACATCCAGAGAGTATTCCCAGAAATATTTACTAGTTTACACTGCATAGTTAATTTTAATGCGAATAGCATTCTTTGGCTACTTCACGCACTTTTCGTCTATGTATCTATCTATCTGGCTATCTAACCTCTTACGCCGCGGGTCGATAAATAAATTAAAAAAACCGGCGCCGGCTGGGATTCGAACCGTTGACCCTTTGATCAGCAGGCAGACGCGCTAACCACAGAGCTATGAAGGCAGTCATTCAACGCACTCTAAACGGTTGTTTATATCTTTAGCATAGGACGCGCTTGCCAGCGCTGTCACAGCTACCGGTGCGCTGCGCGTTCCATGCACGAGAGCTCGTTCCGCTCTCGTGAGGCTGAGCACGGCCGCTAGCTCACCCTCTCCCGCGCTCGGGAGAGGGTGATGTAGCGGCCGTGCTCAGCCCTCACGAGAGCGGAATGAGCCCTCGTGCATGGAACGCGCGCGCACCGGTAGCTGTGACAGCGCTGTAAAGCGCGTCCTATGGTAAAGATATAAACAACCGTTTAGAGTACCGTTGGTTGAGACTAGCTGAGACGCCAGAAAGTCTGGTCGGTACCATTTTGAGTGTTTGTGCGTATGGCGCGTGCTTTGCTCGCCTTCCCAGTGACACAAACGCATCGTGCTGGGCTGCGGAGATCGTGCGCAGGGCTGTGAAAGTGTCAACAAATTTAGAATCGCCTCAAGAGTGGGCTGGCGTATCTAGAGTGTGCCGGCCACCTGACGAACGCGCATAACTCCGCACCGTTTGATGCTATTCGCATTAACGTAGATAATCATTCCCAAAGGATGGGTTCTGCTGATTTTTTTATAAATTATTTTCTGTCCACCGAAGCTAAAGAAAAGGTAGGGTTTGGAGCACTTTGAACGCATTATTCTCCGTTCCACTTTTCGGCATAAATTCCATTTTAGTCAATCTATCGTTTGATAATGGCAATACAGGGAAGGCTCGTTCTTCACTTTTCCTGACTGAAATTTAATAAGGAATGCGCCTATGGAGTTTGTTTGTCACTTTACGAATGTCTTTTATAAAAAATGTTGACATTTTGTCGGAGACACAGAAGACCAAAAAGTTGACCAATTTTGCAGAAGAGAAAATTGATAGAAATCAATGACTTTTTACAAAAAACTTTCCATAGGCGCACCTCCTAGGCATTCTGCTACATATCTAGCGAATAAAAATCTTGAATATTGTGATAGTTTTCCGACGATAGATTAACTAAACAATGTAGGGGTGTTGCTGATAGAAGCTGCCCTAATTTCCTTCCCACTTAACCGACAGACCTGAAAGTTTGTCATGCACCCTCTAGCATGACCACCAGCCTACCCTGTAAATTTCATTAATTTTAAGCCAAGGGTTCAAAAGTTGACCCTCCCAGGGGTGTATCCCCTTAACATCGTTCGTGTTAATGGTGTGTTGTCGAGATCATACATACCATCATCCGGCGTTCCTCAAGGTTCTATTCTAGGACCCTTGCTGTGTAACGTTTTTGCCATCGACGTCTCTCTTTGCGTAAAACATTCAAATCTGCTGCAGTTTGCTGATGATATTAAGATCTTCAAACAGGTAAAATCACATGTTGATCGTGTTCTGCTACAGGAGGATATTACAGCTATTAGAGCGCAGCTCTTAGGCGCCCAATTCCGCCATGAGCGGCGTCGGCGTCGCTGTCGGCGTAATTGCACGGTGCATTATGGGTAAATTTCCCCGCTAAATTTAGCGGAAAATTTTCCACGCCAAATTTAGCGGGAAAATTTCCTGCTAAATTTAGCGGGGAAATTAAGCAGGAGAGGAGGACGAGCATACCCACCTCTCCGTACCTTCCCCTCCTCGTCTTCAAGAGCTGCGCTCTAATTCAGCGTTACAGATTGTAAACGTCTTTCATTTTTTTTTATCATAATGTCTTCAAAATAAATTGTCTAAATGCCAAAAAACATGTGTTATCTCCTTATCAAGGAAGAAGTGTGCGGTTGATTTTTTGTATAAGCTGGACCAGTGGTTCTCAGCCATCGATGTTTCACGGACCCATTGTGGATCGGCGGAGATGATGGAGGACCCCGTTCGTGGTAAAGAAAAGGAAAGTATAGGTTAATTATGATAATGATTTACTAAATGGATATGACTAAGGGCTCGTCGGGAGTAGAACTCTTTTATTGACATGAACACGAGAAAACTCGCCCGAAAACTGAAACGTTTCTTCTCGACCTGAGAAACATAACTCTTATTGCCGTGCTTGACTGATGAGGCAGGGCTTCGCGGACCTCTAGAATT
This sequence comes from Ixodes ricinus, assembly GCA_037355805.1. Lineage (NCBI taxonomy): Eukaryota > Metazoa > Arthropoda > Arachnida > Ixodida > Ixodidae > Ixodes > Ixodes ricinus. The sequence continues at coordinate 101,360 of JAZHYW010030354.1, read as the reverse complement.
CCTTCGCGGACCCCATTTGAGAACCACTGAAGCTGGACAATCAACCATAGCGGCGCGAATATTGCGTACGTGACTTAGAAGTGTACTATATTGATTCATCCTTAGTTTTACAACTCATGTGTCAAATTTGGTTAGCTCTTGCTTGCGACTTTTAGGTTTGTTTTCACATATTACTGGTCATTTCAAAGAGCCATCCTGTCTCGTCAGGCTTTACACATCGATTGTGCGCTCAAAACTGGAGTTTGGTTCTATAGATTGGAACTGTCTAAGTGCGACCAACTCTGATGGCCTAGATCGTGTGCAGAGAAAGTTGGCACGCATTGTTTACGACCGTTATTATGGCTGTTGGTTCTTTTTTTGGCTGCGAGTCAATGTTAAATTGACTAACTTGCATCACTGCAGGCTCGTCGCAGTTTTCGTGATTATGTGTTTTGTATAAAACTGTGCATAGTAGATTATGTTGCCCTAGGCTTGTTTCTCTTCTTTCTATACATGTCCCTTGAGTAAACTGCCGACACCACAACACGTTTTATGTGCAAGATATATGTTCATTTTCCCCCCATTTTACGAATTCAGAGCAATTTTAATGCACTGAGCGCGGTGCTGACGTCTTCGGGAGTAAGTGGGATTTTAAAAGCGCACTAACCATTCACATCTACTAACATCAGTGTTCGGGTTTTATAGGTGTTCTGCCATTATGTGTATGTGTTTTATTTTTCTTCTTTTTAAAGTGTATCTTGTGCATGAGTGTGTACCGGTACTAAGGCCTCCGCTGTTTCTGGACATAAGACGAATAAATAAAGAAATAAATTACATCAGCGCACAACGGCGGCACCGGAAGTGCCGCATAGGGTACTGCGACATACCAGATTCCCCGTCCGCACTACTTGCTGCCCGTACTCGGTTGGCTACGTCATTACATTGTGTTCATGTTGTCTCGCTATGGCACCCAGCAACAATGGCTGCCGGTGTGAAGAAACGGACGTCGGCAACGACGACGTCCGTTTCTCTCAACGTTGGTCACCTCAACCGCGATTATCCGGGAGCGGCCTGTTGCAAGCGGCGAGCCTTCCGAGCTCGAGCAAAGCTGTCGCTGTCATGGCCTCGCCACGCCGCCAATGCAGTGCCATTGTGGGCGGCGTAATTACGCCCGTCAACTGATACCGTGGAGCACGTTGCTACCAGGTATGCGACAAGTTCAAAGAAACAGGCTACACTTATGCAGTCCTTTTCGCCACAATAATGGATTGATATTTTATTGAGGAAGTGTTCCAATCACTGCTGAAATGCAGGCCGGTAAGAGCAGCGAGTTAGCTCCCGACCGTATCGGCTGCATCGCTCTTAGGCGAGGTTTTTTGCTTCGTTTTGTATATTGAATTTTCACTACATCAAACTATTCTGGTATCTTTGCGCACTTCGATGTAAGCGGGTTGACAGTACTAGGGCAATACAAGCGGAAGACCAATGGTGCAGCATCGTGCGTGGCACCAATTTGTCACATTTCAGCATTCAGTTTTAGACTGGCTGAACGCAAAACATGCATAAAATTACTCTGCACTACCTAGTCAAGAAAGGGGAGGGGAGGAGGGGATAAGGGGGGGGGAGGGCTGCCAAAAAAAATGTTATCACACTTAAAAATGGGGAGGCATACCTTCCGGTTCAGGATCTTCCCAGAGTAGATGAGGTCCTTTGCTTCTCCCTTTTCTCAAACTCGTCCTTGGATATGACGAGTTCATGAACGTCCTTCGAGTCCTTCGGCTTGGTGATCATCTGAACAGCACGCACACGAAAATATGAAGGTGCCACTAGCTGACGACAAATTGGCACAGTAATAGGAAGGTGCGCACAAATATCATATAACGTGACTCAAATACAGACGAAAGAAAAAAGTTAATATTCATAAAGAAAAAGTTATACAAGATTGATTAAGCTGACAAAGACCAAAGAGCACCGAATGCATCCCACACATTTCCATTTGTGTTAGATTTTTCATTATTTTTATTTTTTTATTCTTATGTATCTTTTTTTTTAATTTCATTTCTTTAATTCAAAACATGCGGCTCCTGCCAACACATTTTCGTGCAAAACAAAAATATTTACTCTTCCAAAGGAGCTGCGCTCGCAACTCAGTGGCTAAAGGATTCGACTGCCACCAGACCAACCCAGGTTAGAGTTCTGCTGAGGCGTCCTTCTTACGCTAACTTCACACGGGCCTTTGTAAGCTTTATACGGAAAACTTAATTTTGATCCCAACAAATTTTTTTCAAAAAGGGGGTGAGAGTTAGATTAGTACTGTCTTCACCATGTAATCATCGGGCTCGGTGGACATTAGAGGAGGGATAATCGTCATGCCCAGTTAGCTAACTAAACTAAAAAAATAATTAACTTTTTCATTAGTGGTTTTAGGGGTCATGTTGGAATCGCAGTATTGACAACAATTACTATTAGATGCCAGATCAATTTAAAGAATTTGCAAAAAGGTAAAGTTTTTTGTTTTTTAAATATAAATCTATCAATTTTTTTTTTTTTCTTTTTTCTCTAATTTAAAAATTACACGGAAAAAGAGTGCATCATGTTCTGCCCTCAATGACGCTTGGAAGAGTGATGTAGTCATTTAGGCCCCGTCATCACTTGTGTTGTAGACCAAGGACCGGCTGCCGAGATGGCGACGACGTGATTGAAACGACGTCACTCTTCCAAGCGTCATTGTGGGCAGGCTGTGATGGGCTTTTTGTACGCAATTTTTAAATTGGGCAAAAAGACAATAGAAAATGAGTGATGTCTCAAAACTGTTACCCTTTCACAAATTCTTTATACTGGTCTGAACTCTAATAGTAATGGCCGTCAATACTGCAATTCTAACTTGACCCCTAAAACCAAAAATTAAAAGGTAATTAAGAAATTTGAGTTTATTAGTCAACCTATAGTGGCAATTATCTTCTCATCTAATGTACACCGAGCCCAATAAATACATGTTGAAGTCACAACTTGTCTGACTCTCATGCCCATTTTTTAAAAATCTGTTTTAATTAATCTCAAACACCTCGTAACATTGTGTAGCACACCGAGTGCGTCGCTCATCCATGACGCTCCTTCTCAGCCCTCTCTCATGACAACTTTGTCATAGAGAAGGACTCATAAAACACATTTTGTGTTAAATGTGGCTAAGAGTTGCTATTAAGCAATATCTACAGATTTCAGTGCCTTCGAAAACGTAGTTGCAATAGTTATCTACATTGAAAATATGTGAAACAATGTAATCACAGGGGAACTAAAAGCATGTGCAACATACAAATGGACTTCAATCATTTTTAATTGCCCGTTTAAGTTAACAAAACGCGACTAAACATTAGAAAGTATGTTTCACAAAACTCAGCAGAAACGGATACTGTTAATTGGGCTTTTCACCCAACTGGTATCCAAGGCAACAAACAGACTACAATATAATCTTCTGCCCCGACCATGCTAGGATAGAGACTACAAGTGAGTATTTGATCGAAGTCGGTCTCAACTGTAGCTGGAAGGAAACGTGAAATTCTCTCGATCTAGTAAGCTGTCCCTGCCTCAAATTAAAAGCCCGAGGATTGACCATTTTGGTTGATTTCCAAAGTTTACTCAAGCTCATTCTAGAAGTTTTGTACCCATAGAGGTTCCGTACCACGGCATTTGAGAACCTACTCACGTCTAACGTAGCTCTATCGGTATTATCATATGATATGGCTCGAGGGAGTGTAACTCGAATTTACTCAAGCAAGCCTGTGAATGCAGTGTTTGTTGCTGCTGATGTCGCCGCTGACTGCAGTATTCTATATGAAGGCAGCTTGAGCCAAAACAAATGGTCCAGAGAAAACTGCTCTCCCAATCCCAAGTTCAGATTCAAGGGATGATTGTAAGGGACCTAAACCACCTTGCCTCAACCTCCCCCCTTCCCCTTGACAGTCGCTCACTTCCCAGTTGTATACAACAGATGAAATGAAAGTCGGCTGCATTGTTTGTTCCAGACATTCCAGCAGTCACTTCAGACTAGTCCCAAGTGACAATGGATACTTAGAGTGCGCTAAAAAGACAATTTCTGAACCAGATTTAAAGAGTACACTCGCAAACAATGCACTACAGCAAACAAACAACAACAAAAAAAAACACAAGCAGAAGGTGAAGAGGTGTCTCACTCTGGTGGAGTTTCCAATGAAGAAAATGGCCTGCTTGCCACCGGCCCCGAAGTAGGAGATCTCGCTGTTCAGGAACCTCGGCTTGTGGCCGAGGGTCTCGGGAGACTTGTCTTTCTCGCTGCGTCACGATGGGGAGGGAAAAGGAAGAAATGGATTCCATTTACAGAATACCCCCTCGTTACAAGGTCAAACGTGTCCTGTGGACATTTAGTAGGTGTGTGTGAATGTAGACATTCACACATGTGGACATTAAGTAGTAGCGCGTGCTTGAAATTTAAATCACAATTTATATCATTTTGATTTTTATTCTCCACCCTGTCCCCTAAGTAAAGTGTTTTTCCAGATTCAGCCCTATATTAGCAGGTCTGAGCCATCCACCGGGTGGAGGCAAGTTTAGTCTTTTGTAGTTGGTCTGGAAGCAGCAAAGATGCCCCTTAGGAGCAGCTTTGGAGCAGTAAAAGCTATGCTCTCAAGCAGCTTAAGAGCCACAAAGGCATAGTTTTGTGGCGGCAAGTAAATCTTCGAGCTGGTCACCCAAGTCAAACCTGGCGCTATAAGAGCAGAGGTGTTTTTCTAAATACAAAAATATCACAACGAAAAAGCATCTTCCTGTAACGTTCCACAACCATTTCCAAACATACCCTTTCCTTAAAGGCGCACCAACAAATCAAAATCATATTTTTTTATAATCCGAAACGATAGAAAACGATGCCGGGACATTACCCTCAAAATTCGAAACTTGGGAATTCAGTATTTGTGAACTAAAAAAACAATTTCCAAATGCCGAATTTGAAGTTCCCACGCGATCCGCGCCAGTGCAGTCACGTCAAATTTTGCGGTCTCCTGCGAGTCGACTTTCTTCGCACCTCCGCTCCCCGCTACAAAGCAAAGCGTCGTTGCCACTGCGATTTGAAGCGAGGAGGTCAGGAGCGTCGGCGCCGGCGGACCGTGAAAAACCGGTTTCTTCGTCCGCTCCCCTGACTCGCCGATCATCCTCTGCTCCAGCGCCGCCAAGTTTTCCGAGGGAGGATACAAATCCAGGAAGCGACATCACACCGGACTCTGATTTCTAGTATTTCAAAAAGAAGGGCCGTAGTGCGTTCACAATTGCGTTAAAAAACATGTTTTACAATTGCTGCTATAAAGTGTTATAGAAATGTCGCCTACAAAGCTTCTAAATTTCATGATTCTTGACGTCACCAATCAAAAGAAGCAAGGAGGTGAGGAGCGGGGAGAAGGGCAACAAAAATAAAAGCGCAAGGAAATTTTTTTTCCGATGTGTTTTTTTTTGCGTGTTTATGACTACTACTTACATTGTTTTAGACAAAAAAAAAAATATGACCTTTGCGGTGTCAGTGCTCCTTTAAATATAACCCAGCTCATAGCATAAAAAGCCAACAGCGTACAGTCTAAGCTCATTACAACAGACCTGGTTACAACAGACATTTGGATATAACATACCTATTTGTGAAGTTCGGTTGGTTTTCCTCTATGTACCATTGACTCAACTTTATATCTACATACAACATACTTGTTTTACAGCATTCCAAAATCTTGGTCAAAATCAAGCTCTGTTATAACGAGCTTAGACTGTAATTGCAATTTATCTGAATGGCAGCCATTGAGAACTGTCCTGGTAGTGGGTTGGTTCCTCCGAATATTTCCAATAGAAGACGTAGTCAACAAAAAAAATGCACAACTTAAACCACATGAAAACAAAACGTTGTGCCTCTTTATTAACCTAAATCACAAGTTCCCTAAGTTGACAACAAAACCATTTCAATGTGCAATAGTATGGTATGAAATAAAGCCCAACACTTACTCTGAGTTTTTATTATTAGGAGATATAAAGGTTTACCGCCCCTGCTTAGCAAGCATAAATGTTTTCTAATACTCAAGTAAACAGTGTACAATATAGGTACCCTTATCTGATAAAAGTACAAAGGCAAAATACTGAAAACTTCTTGATATCATCCCTGCTCATACATACATACATACTTAAGCCCTTACTAAAACAAGCATGACTAAATAGAAAAAAAAAAGCTTAATTAGGAGTTTGATAAAGTGACTGACAAAACTAGCAAGTAAGACCATAAAACGGAAGCTTTCCCCCACAAGTCAATTGCATGGATGCATACTAGCACAACAGTTTAGTTTGCGTAGCTCAGCAGGACATACCCACTGTTCTCCTCGTCCTCCCGCCAGTTTGCTCTTTGTGTGCCAGCACGCATACAGTCAAACCCACTTATAACGAACGCGATAGTTCCGCGAAAAGTGGTCGTTTTATCAGTAGTTCGTTATATCTGGACTTACCTTTAAAACATTAAAAATAAGGATGATGAAGCTGGTATATGTAGTTCCACTCTGCCAGCTCTTTATTTAAAGTAACTGTTTGCAAGATTCTAACGCGCCCCTAATTCTAACGCGCAGGCAGATTTAGCTTTTAGAAAATCAAAAAGTAAATTACTGCCGATTCTACCACACAAGTAAAACAATGAAGTTTGACCACATACCTCATAGAACTGATTTTATGAAACTCACGCCAACACAAAAATAAATGCCGTGCACTAGTCGGACGATGGTTCTTCGCTGTCCACAGAGGTAATTAATACTTGCTTAGGTCTAAGGCGTTTCGAGTGCCGCGCTTCCTGCGCAAATACGAGTGCGCGGCCGTCGCCTCTGGCAGGGTCGTCTTTCAAACAACACTTTGCGAGTTCGTCGGGTTCCTGGGTTTGCGAGGCTACGAAGCGTCGGGTTGCTGGGATTACGAGGCTGCACCGTTGTTATCTTTTTCCGCCAGCGTGATGCCTTTTGTTTAAATAAAGCCTCATAGTGTTTTCTTTTAATGCGAATAGCATTCTTTGGATACTTCACGCACTTTTCGTCTATGTATCTATCTATCTATCTATCTATCTATCTGGCTATCTAACCTCTTACGCCACGGGTCGATAAATAAATAAAAAGACCGGCGCCGGCTGGGATTCGAACCGTTGACCCTTTGATCAGCAGGCAGACGCGCTAACCACAGAGCTATGAAGGCAGTCATTCAACGCACTCTAAACACTTGTTTATATCTTTACCATAGGACGCGCTTTACAGCGCTGTCACAGCTACCGGTGCGCGCGCGTTCCATGCACGAGGGCTCATTCCGCTCTCGTGAGGCTGAGCACGGCCGCTACATCACCCTCTCCCGAGCGCGGGAGAGGTGAGAGAACGCGCGCGCACCGGTAGCTGTGACAGCGCTGTAAAGCGCGTCCTATGGTAAAGATATAAACAACCGTTTAGAGTACCGTTGGTTGAGACTAGCTGAGACGCCAGAAAGTCTGGTCGGTACCATTTTGAGTGTTTGTGCGTATGGCGCGTGCTTTGCTCGCCTTCCTAAGTGACACAAACGCACGTGCTGGGCTGCGGAGATCGTGCGCAGGGCTGTGAAAGTGTCAACAAATTTAGAATCGCCTCAAGAGTGGGCTGGCGTATCTAGAGTGTGCCGGCCACCTGACGAACGCGCATAACTCCGCACTGTTTGATGCTATTCGCATTAACGTAGATAATCATTCCCAAAGGATGGGTTCTGCTGATTTTTTTTTCCCCACTTTAAATTGACAGACACGAGTCCGTAGACGCGAGAGAATGTGCGTGATACGGATACCCAAATGGCGAACGTAAACAAACGGTCACGATGGTGATGGGGCTGGCCACCTGATACCGAGCATTGAGTTTTTCTTGAGTTGAATACAGAGTTTGCAAACATAGAACGAACGAACACAGCACAGCGTGGTTGACTTCCTCCTTTGCTTTTTCTTCTTCCCACGCACGCACAATCGGCAGACTACGTGACCCGGGAGAGCGTTTTTACTTTTGTAGTTTTGTTTCCTCCCTGCTGCGCGGCCCTGGAAATGACCTTGAGCGTCTCCCGGAGCCCATGCCCAAAAGGTAGCTCTTCTACTTTTTTTTTCTTTCTTACTTTTCGCGCGCAAGAATTTTTTTTTTTTTTTTTTGCGTGGAAGTTTTTTTTTTTTTTAAGAGCGGATTTTGTGTTTGTTGTAACAGTATGATACTTTGAAAAACGGTCGTTTTATCTGGACCAATTTTAATGGTTAGGGCCTTGAACTCCTATATTTTCTGAAAGCTGGTCGTTATAACCGATAGGTCGTTATATGTGGGATCGTTATAAGTGGGTTTGACTGTACTTGCCACGTATAAGTTTACAGATTTGTTTACAGAACGTTTACAGATGAGGCAACCAATTATCACTTTTATTGTCACTTTTTTGACAAGAATGAGGAGCGCAGATGCGATCTCAGCAAAAGCAAACACCCTAAACATGCAAACAACAATAAAAAAATTATGCCAAATGTTTGTTTAATTTTGTAGAATAGTTATCGCTTTCCCTGAGATTAGATGATAGGTGAACATACGCCAGCAGGCCCTATAGTCAATTACAAGTTAAGAAGGTAGGAGAAGCTCCTCCCACAAGCGTGGTGCGCCGGTTTCAAATCCCTCCGCAATCGAAAGAAGAGTTCACTGGAAACGCTCCTTGTTCCGCTTCAATGGATAGATAATGGCCACAGAGTGGTGCCAACTTGTCTCCGACCCCGCTTTTTAAGAAAGCGACCTTTGTATTCATCGGAGAAGAAACCGAGCCCCTGAAAGCAGCCTTTGTATCAATCGGAGGGGAAGCTAATCCCCGAAAGTTGTCTTTGTTTCGATCGGAGGGGGAATACTCTAATCTTCCTCTCGTGGCTTCCACAATGCTAAGTCAAAGTGGAAAGATAAAGCAAATATCTACAGAAAGGCAAGACCCTCCTCGCGCGTTGGCCGCAACGTCACGGAAACGATGGGACGCTATTGGATGCGGAGGTGGCGGAGGGATATATGATTCCCTTTGAGGGGCATTTGCCGCTACCATCTTGACTTGTAACCTACTATAGCTATGTTTATATACCGTAAAGTCCTAAAAAAACGTTCACCCAAAATGAAAAGAAAAATGGTGAAAAACATGAAATAATGTTCGAGGATGCGACAGGAAAATTTAATTAAAAAATTGGCACGGGTACGATAAGTATGCGGGAAACCGCTATGAACTCCCTTGTCACAGGTACGACAGCAGAATGCGGACGTAGCGCATTCGCGCTTCACCCTGCGATATACACGCAAGAACCCGCTACAAACCCAAGTGCCACGCATATCGCGGAAAGAAATAAAAAAAGATGCGAGTATGAGTTAGGAATTTGCAAGTCACGGAACGTATAGCGCAGATTGCAGATGCTGTAGATTCGCGTATGGCGAACGTGCTTGTCACACATACTGATACTGCAGATTGCGCGGCTCATGTGGTTCCCGTCGAACATTGCGTAATCGATATCCGACTGGAATCGAGGGCCAGGTGTTCATATGGGACTTTACAGTATACACCTTTCCATAACGGGGGAATGAGGGTACGTTCACTGCTGTGTTTGTGTGTTATCTTCTCCTGTACTATCTGGCAGGCCGTAATTGTGAGCAAGCACTGGCTGGACTGTGACTTGGCACGTGTGGACTGCGATTTTTGTAAACAGTGGAAACGTCTATACGCGATTAAATGTGTGCGGTATTTCCATTACACGTGGCCATGCTCAACGCCACTGTTGCAAAAAAGAAAAGTGAACAACAAATTGATGTTTTAGAACTTTTGAAAAAGCCACCTATGTGTGTCCCATTTTCGGAGATCAGGCACCTGCACGTCGTTGCTGGCTGAGCTGTGGCACAGATGGCACAAAGCAATGCACCCAAACAAGTGCTTCAAAGGCACTGGTACGGTGAACGAAAATAAATGCACGACTTATGTATGTTGCTCATATTCGTTCAAATACAGTATAGTTCCGGTGGGTTGTACCGCCGGAACTACCCATACGTCGGGACTCTATTTCGCTCTTTCCTTTCACTCAAGTGTCTATAGTCACTCGCAACTTAAAGGGAGACTCAAGCGGTTTTGGAGAAGCTACTTTTTGGTGCGATGGCGTTAAGGAAGTGTCAGTGAATGAGTATCTTCAGTTTTAGAAGGCAGAACCGCCTATTAATGACGCAGGAATAAAATACGTGCGGACTCTTTTCTGTACTTGCGAGGACCAATGAAATTATCGTATGTTTGAAAATTTTGGCGGCCTTTGTAAAGTTTCGCTAAAGAAACAATTTTCAGTTTATTTAAATATGTTGTGCATGACAATTTCACAAGACGTAAAATAGTTCTAGTTTAGAATACGCGATACTGCAATTATCGTTTCACAAACAAGGGACTACGTTTTCTCCTTGCCGTCCTCCGCGGGGGTGAATTTCCCGTTCCCCGGGATGCGCGGAAGCGCACGTATCTGCGCGCACATGGCGTCGGTGTTCATCATCGACGTGGACGGCGTGGTGAAAGCTCATCGTTCCGCGTAAAAGCGCTATCCTTGACTGTGAATTTTCGTCGTGTGTCGTTATGATAACCCAGCACGTACTAGAAGGGAAGACCCACCTACTCGTGCGGCGATGCCGTGGCGGCACTCTCAAGACAGCAGAAACGCCCGTGCCGTCGTGTTTGTTTACTTCGACTACAGTGGTGCTTTCTAAGCATTTGTGTCCTCGAACATCGCCCGGATTTCTTATTTGGCGCATTTCATGCGTGTGCTCAAGTTCAAGGTATTACTGGCGCGTACCGTATAAAGGACGCGAAGTTTCACGCGTTTTCATCACCGGAGAAAAGTTATTAGTGTTAGCAATCCTGAACGCTCGCAACGTCTATCTGATCACGAAATCATATTTCTACGTTGCTATATCGCTGCTAAGATTACATTGTCTTTTATAATCGTAGAAAATGCGTGTGGCGATATTTGTACTATTGCAATGTCGTGTATAGAGTCGTGATCGTCCAAGACGGCGTACGGCATCTTTTTATTTTCTTTTTTCATCCACTGTACCCTGCAAGCCTATCAAGAAAAATCAATAATAAAGCTTTAGGCTATAGAAAACTGTCTGTCTCTATTCTGTTACGGCATTGAGTAGCAGTGCGTCCCCTTTAGAGGGGCCGCTGAAACAGCTGACGGCGACCCGCTGTGCTTGTAGTAATTTCAGGTGTGTACGCGCGGCGCAGAGCTGTCGTTCCGGTCGCTCCGGCTGCAACGGACGCAGTCGTAGGTACGCGCTCGTTGCACATGTCTGAACCAGCCTTCCCCCGTCCTCCCGAGGCGAAAGTCAACGTGGCGACATCGTTTTGACATCACGTAACAGAGGTAACGCTGCGATGTCAGACGTTGGTTTGGTTACGACTTGCCCCAACCGCAAATCGAAGAACGCCCGAAAAGGTCTGCGTTTCATCGTCCTCGGAACCCGAACAGGACTCCGAAGCGCTGCTATCGTCCACATCGCACGTCGGAGTGGCGTCATAGGAAATCATCCCCAGGTCGGCTGTCCGCCGAAGAATTTCAACCTCCAACGGCATCAGGTCCTCGAGCGTAGAGAACGCCGCCATGATCGAAGCTCGAATGACAAAGAGGTTCGGCCGATGCGGCTACCTCGGGATCACTGCGCGACGGAACGTCGTCCAACGCCATTGGCCCGAGATATTTTTGATAAGCGTGCGAGGACCAATGAGAGTGGTTTCGTTTTCGGATGGATCCGAGGTTTGGCGGCCTTCAATTACATTTTATTAAAGAAATAATCACCGTATGACTATACTATTTGGTTTTTAGGGATACTTGGGGCGTCTAAATTCAGCTGTCATCATCAAAACACGAACTCAAAAACCACTTGAGTGTCCCTTTAATAAATGCAGGGCGTGAAGCTCCAAGCATCAGATCATCGCTTTGAGGAGAACGGTACTGCACCCTTAGCCGATACGAAGGACACAAGGGGAATCGCTAAGTGAGGAGCTTGAACGTCGTTCCGGTCAGTGACCACAGAGGGTTTGTGCCCACCTGTTGTGCAGCGTCTTGTCTTTGCGGATGAACTTGGAGAGTCTGTAGATGGCCCAGTTGTTCAGCTGCCAGGAAGTCATGCCCTTGCCGTTGTCCATCACCAGGATCGTGCTCTTCTCCATCGTCATCGACTCTCTGTCGTCCAGGAACTGTGCAAGACGCAAGAGACAGCCGGGTCTGGAAAGCCGTTCAGCCTGCAGCGTCGTCTCTGACGAGCGTGGCCACATCTCCTTTTGATATTTGTATAATTAGGAAGAGAATTGGATACATGTGCCCAAAAGTCAGGAAATGATGGCGAACTGTTATGGCCGTGCAGTTTTATCGTGAATAGTTGCCGTTACACTGCTGTCCATTGTAGCTCAGTGTTGTCTTTTTTGCGGGTTGTCGTGGCAGGGGTCTCCACTTACATTGCAAGTTTCTTTTATATTTAGTGGTTCATTATTGTGCCACTCCTATTATATTCCATGTTTGGAATAATAGTATTGATAAGTGAGCCAATAAACGTGTACAAAACCAAGCGGAACAAACCAGTTTGAGCTCGATCCTGCGGCTGCCCATGTTGTGCTTGGTGGCTGCCAGAGAGTTGTCGATGAGCTCCGCAAAAGCATAGGCTACGAAAAGACAGCAAGATGCCACATCCTCAGAAAACAAAAACCACAGCATGCTATAAAGTTGCCCACAATAAATGCCCAATCACACACTAGCATTTGATTACTGTACATCGAGATATGACTAAAGGCCCGTTCACACACTTGCAACCGAGTACGACCGAGAGAGACAGAGACTTGTTAAAACCTCTTAAAATTTCTTAGGACGAGAGAACACATTGACACGCTGGCACCATCTATGCGGTGACCTCTGGAACTGCCTTTCACAAGAGCGATGGTTTTGCGGGATTTCCGAGGTCAAATGGTGGCGCATGCGCAGAATGCCCCCACCTCATGGAAATCGGTTTAGAAGTGCCTGCAAGAGTGCCTCGGCTATAAGAAAGCTGTTTGTTGACCAACGTTTTTCGAGCCAGGAAAGAAAGGATAATGCGCGAGAGAAATAGAAAATATTCCAGGCAGCCAAGTTTACACTGCTACCCAATAGATGGCGCCAGTGTGTCCTCTCGTTGTAAGAGGTTTTAAGGAATCCAGTTTTAAGAGGTCGCAAGAGTGTGAACGGGCCTTTAGAGTTATCGGAACAGTCATGCTTCGTGTGTTATGTGCCAAGCGACCACTACTATGTTTTCACATACCATACGAAGCGCTGATGTCCTAGCAACTCATGGTTATACCTCAACACAAGTCCCTACAATATACAGTGAAACCCGTTTAGAACAAACCCACGTACAGCTAAATATTGTCGATATAGAACTCACGGAAAATTTAAATAAAAATTAATGTAAAAAGTACTTTTTATAACGAACAACAGATTGGCTGTATCAAACTTTTCGACTCCCGGGTAGGCTTCCAAAAACACGCAAAAATTGTCCTCTAGCCTGTCTCCCCCCCCCCCCAAAAAAAGCTGAAGCCATGAGCAAAATTGAGCCAAGAGAAGCGATTCAGAAGGGGAGAAAGCTAAAAACACCTGCACGCACGCACATAAAAAAAGAAAATTCATTCCAAAGCGGTTGCTTACGAAGACGAGCGATTCAAAAAGGGAGATAAGCTAAAAAACAAAATCTGCACGCATGAAAAAAAAAAAAAAAATCCAGCGCGTTGTTACAAGGCGGAAGCGAAGAGATGAGAAAAAAGGAGAAGCTCTGGCCCAACGAACACACTGTGGAAGTTGCTTGTAAATGGTTTTTGCTATATCGAACTGCTTGCTATATCTAACTATTCGTAGCGTTTCCTGCGGTTCGTTATAAACGGGTTTGACTGTAGTAAAACGCAACTGCGTGAAGAGACCTTCAGTTAACATATATTGATCAAGTCAGAATTCGAATGGGAACACAGGTCTTGGAGTCCCAAAATTTAGAAACCTCACACATTCTCTGTAAGAGGGATCTTGCACAGGATTTCAAGCAATACTTCAAATACCACTATGCTGAAACGGCGGTGGAGGCTTTACGAAATACAATGAAAAGTTTCAAGAGTGATTTTATAGCGTTAAAGAGGAACTCCGGCGATTTTTTGAGCAAACCCAACTAACTTCATTTTCGAAATTGCCGCCCTTTACCCTTTCCGGTATGCTATTTAGTATTGCAAAATTCAGAATAGTTATTGTGAAATCGGCAAATGAAAATGACGCCAAAACGAAGATTCGAATATACCCGTGCTTTTCTTTACTGTGACGTCACGGGTGGGCCGGCTTGCGGTTCGAGCGGGCTGTCTAAAAATGAACTATGCCGAGCATTTGTATCGTGCTGCTGCGCGGGAGCTGGAGCGACCTTCCAAAGCATTCATTTGACACCATAAAACTGTTTGTAATCAGTTGGGAAAAAAGTCTATAGCCCAAAGAGTAAACCCCTGCCTACCCATGACGTCTTTTTTCAATGTTGCCAGTAGAGCTTTTCACTTTGAAAAACACGATGAAGACTAAAATTGTGAATTCTGTAACTTCGTGAAAAAAAAGTTATTTTGTCCAAATATTTGGGTTTGTTGTTGTTTGCGATGTTTGTTGGTGTTTTTAGCAAGTTTTTAGGCAAATCGGGGACTATGAAGAAAACGGCAGAGTACCCCTTTAAGATAGGGCAGCACAGTGATGCACATGCTGCAGTCAGACAGTTCACCTTCATCTCTCATTATGCCAAAAAGCGCAGTTCTGTGAACATTTGGAGCTGCGCTAGACGACTTTTGTGACCATGTGTGCGAGCACATTGGCAATTTCACCATATATTGCAAACCAGAACGAGTGACCATCACTTCTGTGTCAAACTCGGCAAATCAAAAACAGAGACCTTGGAAAGGGTTCAGCAGGCCTTATGTATAAAAGCAGTTAATTAAGTTACCAAGAGTTTTGAGTGGCACTCACACTTCAAGAATGGCAAAACATCGCTGGAAGACGGAGAAAGGTAAGGCAACCTTTCTCCTACCGCTCTGTTTTCCAGTGATGTTCTACCATTCTTGAAGTGCAAGTGCCACTCACAACACTTTGTACAAATCACTGCTTTTTGATATAAGTCTGCTGAATCATTTCAAAGGTCTTTGTTTTTGATTTTTTGAGTTTCATGCAGAATTGATGTATGCTCTCGCTCTGGTTTTCAGCTTATAGTGAAATCGCCATTGGGCTCGTGCACGTGACCACAAAAACTCAATTAGTGCAGCTCCAAATGTTCACAAATGACGCCCTTTAGCATAATGAAACACGAAGGTCCTTGCCTTGAACTGATCCGCACGCATCACCATGCTGCCCTTTCTTGACACTATAAAATCAGTCTCAAAAGTTTTTGATTGAACCTCGTATGTTTGGTGAACCAGCGACGCATCGGTCTCGCACATGATTGCGCTCTCTGCACACACTCATGCAGGGAGGCGGGGTCAGGCAGAGATACTTTACTGACTAACTTTCCCCTCTACAGCAACGAACCGGCATTGCCAAATCCCAACAGCAGGTTGACCCTCACTGTACGAATATTCACAAAATGCAATTTGTTTCTAAGACAAACCAGCAACCACGCAATTAACAGGTTTCTTTCAAAGTGTCTAGAAGAAAATGCCCTTCACAAAGGAAGCACAAATGTCTCTGCTGATCCCAGAAGTAACGTTTTGTTTTCAGATTCATCCCAGAATACTGGAGGACGCTTAAAAACCGATGCACACTTCGCGCCTTCCACTTTTGCTCGCCTCTTCCTTTCCTACACCTTCTCCACTTTTCACCTTGCCCCAACTTGGCTCCCCTTGCAGCTTAGGAGAGGGGAGCACTAAGAGGATTAACTTCCATGCAGAAGACCGAGGTTGTACGTCGGCCTTTAAGCTTCGTCCCTAAGAGTGGAACGCGATAGCGTTATCGGGCCATGTTTGCAAAGCCTTCTCATATAAACCCGCGCTCGCTCCCAAGCCGTGCAAGCGTGTGTGCGTGGCCTAGTCGGTAGCACCACGAATCACGTCACATCACGCATGACGTCACGTGTAAAGTCAACATGACGTCCCGTGTCACGTGATCGCACCGCGACGCATGTGTCACAACAGACTGTGATGCCGTGACATCACACGTGAGCGTTGTGAGTTGTTTGGAATTGTCGCATGAGGTCATGTGGCGTGACGTCACACGCGGCTGTGACGTCATGACCCTATCGACCAATGAGGATTTTCCGGTCTCTCCGACGCTGGATTTCCTGCGACACTATCTTCTTAACGCTATCACATTAAAATACAGGAAGCTTCTAAGGTTTCTATCGAGTCAACAAGATTTAGAGTCAGCGTGGAGTACGGCTTAAAGCAGCAAACTAAAGTTGCAGGACAAACTCTCCCTCAGACCATTTGAGCATCTTCCAACACGCACGATTTTATACCGCGTTACACGAGCAATTCGATCGCCATTTACAACGGATGACATTCGTGTTATCGACAAATCGCTCAGCGATCTGTCGCTACGTGGAATGCACCACGCCCGGACGTCGCACGCTGATTGGTTGATCATTTAAATGTCATTCGTTGTAAATGGCATTCGGGTTAGCCGTGTGGCACGGGCATTATACTATGACCCATTCCTTTACTTGGGTTGAATAGTGGACACTCGCATAACTACAAAAGAAGCAACGGATGTTTGTTCTTGATGCCAGGTCAAGAGATAAAGCTAGAGAATGCATTGATAATCTCGAAATTTCTGGTCCTTTTGTACTAAAAAAAAAAAAAGAAACTGAATTTTTACCATATTTTGTTCTCTCATGGCAGATTTACGTATCACTGGCGTACTTGGTCCATCCGCTTCATACTCAACAAGAGGAAGCTAGAACCTTCTTTCAAGTGTAGCATACCTTTAATAGTTTCGTTCCTCACAGACGAGCCGAGCAGTCCAGTACAGTCAAACCTCGATGTAATGAAGTTGGTAAAATTCGAATTTACTTCGTTACCTTGAAATTTCGCTACATAGAAATTCTGAAGTAACGTTAAAGACAGTTTCCACGAATGTTTCTCGGGTGCACAAAACTCATCGAGGACACCTTTATTTCGGTTGAAAGTAGTCCGTCACCTTTCTGTGGGCCACTCTTGGCAATATCATTGGCATCACGCGACGTTCGCATAGCCAGACGGCCTGCATCGCGTCTTCGTCTTCCTGTGTGCTCGCGAACCGCCTCAAGACATAGGTCGCGTCCACCACTTCACAGTTACTGGGCACATCGCAGGTGTCTTGCTCATCAGGCTCGATGTCGTCCCCGCCTTCAGAGTTCCCACGAACATCGCTAGCAATCACCTCATTGGTCATTTCGTCCGTTGCAATGACAACAGCGTCGGCTTATAGAAAGTTGTCGAGGTCGACGTTGTCGGGGTGGCTCCATCGCCTTCAAAGCTCCATCACCCGGGACAACGAGAACCGCACGCTTGTAGTTAGGCTTCGAGAGTTGAAACGAACTACGCAGCGCGAACGAAGCCCGTTTCACCTTTTGCGCTTTATCAGGGGCCCGTTTCAGCTCATGTGCTTCCCAAGATCTCCTTTGGGACCCAAAAGGTTAGGACAAATTGACCATGAAACTTCGCTACATCGAAATTTCGGCGAACGGGACTTCGTTACATAGAGGTCACAAATACATGGCCTGCATACACTTGCGGTTAGAAAAAGCTATATATTTCGTTACACCGGGGGTTTCATTCCATAGAAGTTTGTTACATCGAGGTTTGACTGTACCATGAAGTCCCGCCAATAGTGTGAGCATTTTAGGGACAAATGCCCACGTGCCTACTTTACCGCAGAGCGTGGGGAACAGCCCATCCCTGCTGTTTACGGAAAGACTCCAGTGAACGGCAAGGCACTGATAACACTTAAATTCTGGCGCAAATCACATTTCCGAGCCAGAATGCTATCGGCACTGCATTATTCAGTGCTTATCTTCCGTAAATAACAGAGACAGGCGTCCGCACGCCCTGCTGGAAAGTAGACACACGGGAAAGCTTGTGCTGTCTACGGGAGTTTACAAGAGTCCCTTCAGTAAAGTATTTGCTGTTACTTTGCTCTGGCTTGCTGTCGTGTTTCTCGTGGGGTGCGACGAGGGGAACTCGACAAACCAGACTCTACACTATGGTTTTAGCTCCGACAACAATAAAGCACAAGACTAACGCAGTTTCACATCTCATCTCCTATGTAACAGCTGCCTCTTGAGTACTTGAGCATAAGCTTCGAACAAATGGAAGGTGGGGAAGGTTGTTCCAATTCACAAAGCTGGTGACCGTTTCAGCCGATCTAACTACAGGCCAATATCTCTTACTAGCGCACCCTGCAAAATCATGAAGCACGTCATTTCTTCACAACTATTGCGTTTCTTGGAATCAAACTCTTTCGTCAGCCCTCATCAAAATGGGTTTCGAAAATTACAATGACATGACTCCCAACTTTTAGTCTTCACCCATAACGTCCACCTGACACTTGGACCACGTCTCTCGGACTGATTGCATATTCCTAGACATCTCAAAAGCATTCGATAAAGTATCCCATAAACTGACTGTTACTGTACATACTTAGACTGCTCAGTATTGATTCAAATATTTTATCTTGGTTAGAGTTTCTTGACTAACAGGTCGCAATCAGTAACCCTAAATGACAATAACTTGACGTCGGTTCTTGTAAACTCGAGGTGTGCCGCAAGCTCTGTACTTTGTCCTCCACTATTTCTATTCTACATTAGCGACCTACCAGCTCACCTCTCCTCTTCCATAAGCCTGTTTGCCGACGTTTCTGTTCTTCATCGTGAAATTAACAACAATTCTGATGTCGACACTATAGTCTGATATTAATGCTATTTACTCTTGGTGTTATGCATGGCAGATGAAACTAAATATTAACAAGTGTAATGCAATGAGAATATCATGAAAGGTTCAGCCATGATGTACTTACCACCTATCAAATAAATTACAACCCCCTTGAAAGCGTAGTTTCTTACTAATATTAGGGAGTTTTAGAATAGCGCACGTTAAAGCTTTGCATATGCTAAGAATACCGTCGTCGCCACTACGCATGCGCCGAACGCTAACCATGTTTTGCGCTTTGCGTGCGCTATTTTTTGAAATCGCGTGTGGATGAAAAGTCTTTGTGTTCCTCTAAGGAGGATTTGTGATGAGAAGTTGGCTAGAGCCAAGACGAGCACTAGTCAAAAAATGGCGGCTCCTAGGACCATGGCTGCGGCCACTTTGGCGGCGTTGTGAGCGCGACGGCGACGTGCACACAACGCCAATTCTCGCCCAATACGGGACGACATTGTCCCAATACGGGACGACATTGCACTCGATTTGGAAAACCCAGTAAGGTGGGCAATGATCACCGGTAACTTGATGCCTGCGATGCGCGAACATTTCTCGGCAAAGGTCTATTCACAAGACCTCTTGCCGAGGCGATGCAAGCGGACACGACCGGTCGACCGCTCGCGTCGCATTCTCATGTACAAATCTAAAATGTTATTCTGAAACAAAAAACTTGCTTTTTTTCTTAAGTTACAGCATTTATGAGTGAAATAAAATTGTGACTGTATCTTGGTGGCGTTGCAAACGCAAGATGCTTGGGCTTTTGAGTCGCGGCGGAGAAACAGTATTCTAAAACTCTCTTGC
Source organism: Ixodes ricinus (assembly GCA_037355805.1). Lineage (NCBI taxonomy): Eukaryota > Metazoa > Arthropoda > Arachnida > Ixodida > Ixodidae > Ixodes > Ixodes ricinus. Next base: position 81,578 of record JAZHYW010030354.1, on the reverse strand, counting down.
ATAGCAAGCGCTAACGCAAGCGCAAAACGTGTGTAAATTATTCTTTAGGGTGTCTATGTATTTTCGGACCTGTCATGGAAAACTCGCACCAATTATGTTATTAAAGATGCAAACCAGACGCTTGGCTACCCGAGATGCAACGTTTCGCAGGCTGCATCTTCATTAAAACTGCTTCTTTATAAAACATTAGTTTGACCAAAACTCGAATTTGCAAGTTCAGTCTGGGACCCTGGTACAGGAAGTTGCACATCTTCACTTGAAGCCACACAAAATCGTTTAGCACACTTTAAACTATCAAACTATCATCGTACATCAAGTGTCACATCCATAAAATGCACTGCTCCCTCTTTCAATTTGCCGCATGATCTCTCGTTTGTGTTTATTTCATAAAGTATATTATAATAATCCTAGCCTAAAAATTAACTCATAAGTGAACCAGTCCCCCATGTCTCCTCTTGCCTCAACCACATCTACAAAGTTGGCACAACAACTTGACACTCTAACTCATTTTTTCAGCTCTTTTATCCCTAGAATGCCTCGTGAATGGAACTGCCTTTCCCCATTCATTGCAACCATCACAGATTTTGCACATTTTAAGCAAACATTAACAAGTTTTTATTCATCTATTTGAGCAGTATCAAACATTGTTTATTATGTTTGTACTACTTCTGTTCCCATTCCTCTTTATAATGCTTTGGCCCTGAGGGTGCAAGATATAAATAAATGTCATCCTACATGCACAAAGGTTCAAACCACTGATGCAAAGCTGATGACTATACAAACTACAAACTTCTCCGAAGTTCCAAGGGAGGCAGTTTAGCACGTATGTCTTGTGGACCACCAGTACCGTTACTTCGATGGCAGTGGAACGACGTCCCATACCACTGGTTGCTCAGCTTTACCGGAAGACGTCTGAAATATTGCTACCTCAATAACAGTTGTGCTGTACAAACGCTAATGTGAAGGTAAAGGCCAACCGTGCCAAAGTCACTTAAACGTGTGAAAGCACTCACGAAGTGGATTATGTCCCTCGGAGGCGTAGTACTCAGTACATCCCAGACTTGATGATGGTGTCATAATGCGGGAGGTACTGGACCTGCACAAAAAAAGCATGCGAAGATGTGAGGTAAATTTCTCATTTTTGTTTTCCCGGAATTGGGAAACCCTGCACAAGTTAAACACAAAGGGGAGTTAGAGTTGTGCACGAAAAGAGGGCTGCTAGGCTTGCTTAGACAGGAAGGTATGTTACACCAAACCTCAAAGGAGACCAGTGTCGCTTGTTTACATGCCTGCACTTGTTTCTATTAAAACTTTAATTCAAGCACGTGGGGGAAAAGGAAGAGGGTACTATTAACATAGAATTCCACTTTAATGAAAGCTTGTGTTTGTCTGTGGCATGGCATGTCGCACAATTCCTCTGAATGTGCCAAGAAAAAGGAACCTAAGAAAACCCAGTTTCGCATACGTTGCAATTCCACACAGGACGGCTCGGTTGATAGATCAAAAACACGGCTGCCAATCTTTTTCACAGCAGGAATGCACGGAATGTTACAGTACACAACCCCTGTGAAGTCATACTGAATGTTGAACAGTAGTTGATTAAAATACAGTCACACTCCAGTTGCATTACCACATTTCACCAAGTACTGAAAAGCTAATTCGTGTGCCAAAGTTCCATCTTGGATGTGCACGGAATGTTACAATGCACAACCCCTGTGAAGTCATACAAATGTTGAACAGTAGTTGATTAAAATCACAGTCACACTCCAGTTGCATTACCACATTTCACCAAGTACTGAAAAGTTAATTCTCTGTGCCAAAAGTTCCATCTTGAATGTGCGAGAGAAGAACGCTAGAATAGACTGACTGCTCGTAAACACTCCCACAAAAGTAATGGGTGTTAGTGCTTTAATTGCTTCGTATCAACTGTTTGTGGCAATTGCAACACTGACATACAGCCACATCGGCAGAAACGGCGCATGTGCTATCAACATTCAGCCATGACAGCAGTTGCTCTCAGCATCAAGTCTTCAAAACAAAACAGCTCTCTGGGCAAAAGGAACCGTAGATGACTACTTTTTATTGCATTTTCACATACAAACTAAACTTACATAAAGTAGCCAAACAGCCAATGAGTAGTTGGCTGTTTGGAAAAGTTTGATTCTACTACTGCTCCGTAAGAACAAAGCCAAAATTATATTTAACTCGTAGCTGACCGCACCCATAGAGAGTCCATTACCCATGGTTGATGGGCATGAAGGCCCACTTCAAAACTTGTGCAGAGCCACTTGCTGCACCTTCTCGTATTCTCCTAGGTAGTTTGAAGACTACAGTTTTAGTTTCTGTGTTTTTCTTCCTCTTTCTGCTTGGCAGCGATTTTTATAAGTTGAGCCTAAAACCGACGGCATGCCGCCATTTGTGACAGCCATGGCCGCTTTCACAGGCCCGGCAACACTCACAAGCGTGGAAATTCTCACAAATCCTCTGCTGACTTTTCGACTCGGATGGCAGCAGTAGGTCTGATGATGAAGCCAGACCATCATATTTCAGTTCTAATGACCTGTGCTTCACTACAGTGAGAAACCGCTTAGGCCAATGACAGGTCGGTCTTGAGGAGGGTTTACTTGATGTTTGGTAGGTCAAAATCTTTTGAGCTAGAACTCTCGTTGTTGCAGAGCTTTTTGTTGTGACAATGGGGAAACATTCCGTATCGTTCAATTTTTCGGGGGTGCTTTTTCTTTCTTGAGATATAGCCACATAATTACCCGGTCTGAACAAATTTTTTAAAAGAAAATTGTTTTTAATTATTTAAATATTGCACTAGAATCTAGGTCTCTGCTTTGACATCTGCTTCATTTAAAAGCCTATTTATTTAGCTTCGTTTTTATGTATGGCATCACATTGTACACCTAATAGCTTCCTCAGAAGAAAAAAAAAATATAACAAAAAGTTACACAGAACGGGCATTCTCTCTATGGTGAGGAAAGAGTTAACATATTTCTAAAAGCAGCACAAGACATCTGGAGGCTTATTATACACAAAAGGCAAGCGCGTGTACCTATGTTCCCGCACTCTCTTTGGTGCTTGGGTAATTTGGTGAAAGGTCTACAAACAAACTGTGCCACATTGTTTAGACACCTCACCAAGAACCTTTTCCACCATACAAAAGACCAACACATGAGAATGGCTCACCTTCTGAAATGTCTGTCCCGTGAGCTCCTGGTCGATGTTTTTGAGTACATACAGCGTCTCTCCTCCTTCCAGTTGATCTGCAAGAAACATTTTAACCATAACAGCCCGAGCTATGTTGTAGTACTTCAGACAGAATGTATGCCAACGAGCTGTCTTCAAACAAGCCATGTTTGCCCACAAGTGTAGGCCCGGTGCATGCGCAGAAACCAGATTTGCGCAAGGTGAAGCGTCTGTGCATGCAACGTGCCGACAGTAACGCCACTGCAACTCTGCGAAGTCATAGCCACGCCTTGCTCTATAGAAGGCGAAGGCATTACCTTCCGCTAAGTGAAATAAACGCCCAGTGTAAAATAAGAGCCGCGTAACACGCTCACACAGCAGATGTATTAGTAGAGGCCACGCACGGTGATATGATCGGTCCAAGTCATTTTGGAGCGGATCTTGGACCAGCCAAAAGTCCATTTTGGAGCATGAGAGCCCATTTCATTGGCATTCCTACCACTGCAATGTTAAGATTCATGTGTCGGCCTGTCCAACTAAAGGGCAATGTCTACTTTGCCTTCTCATTTATGCGCAACCCTTTGTTAGCATCGCCTGCGCAGCAGGAGCCATTCCCTCAAACACAAAACTAACTGTTTAGTTGCGCGAAGAAGCACCGGACACGGTAACAACATGACTGTTGAAGGACAGCACAAACTGCTGTGAATAATCATTTCAGGTACTGGGTCCCACTGAATCAAAGTTAGAATACAATAATTTTGAGCATCCAACTTCATGTTTCCTTCAAGCTCCAGAGGTTGTAATAAACTGAAATTTATAATTCAGATAATAAACAAAACATTTGTCATTTGATTTTGAAGGATCAACATGTCTTCTTAGTAAAAGCCCTGCCGAAATCATTAAGGTCGTTCCCAAGCTTTCATCCACAGCTCCTCTTCATTTAGTTTGAATTTACAACACTTATATAAGAGTGATCACTAAATAAAGGAGATGGCATAAAAATAAACCTACAAAATAGTTACCGTAGAGTACCGCGCATCCGCCCATTCCACATTAAGCGCCCATTCCCAAATTTGTAAGATCTGAGAAAATATGTGCATTACATTTTTATGTAAAATTGATGACCGGACCAGCGCCCGTCCCCCATTTCCTCGCGATTATCTCTAAATTTTGGGTGGGCGCTTGCCCGGTATTTTACGGTAATATAAATATTCTTGCAATACCGAAGTATCCTTGCTAAAGTTCGAATTGGAAAGAGGTACCGTCAGAACATCGCAGTCTATCATACAAGCCAAAATGTATTTAGAAATTTTGTCGCGTCCCGGTTTGGAGAAGCGCTTTCTCCTCAGCAAGCGGCTCCGCTGTGGCGAAGCAAGACACGCAAAATCGCGATGCCTACTCCATGGTTGTCACTTCTCAGCAGTACACCAGGGCATGGTGAGCTCCCTCAATGAAACTAACTAACCCTCCAGAACAGACCAGGAACATGAAAATTATAGCAAACCCCCAGTACTGTCACTCTTTGATACGAAATACAATGTAATAGTATGTTAATTGAGGCAATAACCAGTTCTGAAAACTCGCATAAGTACAGTGTAATAGTCTGGCTGGCCAGCAACACCTGAGCTAATATATTTCCAGTAGTATTAAAGTGAAATTAAGTTTTGGTGCTATGTTCTCACCAATTCCTCACATTTTGCTCAAATGTTGCACGATGTAGCAGGGTAAGCACTTTGGCACAGTAATCACATCACTGCATGCAGTTCACTCATCTTACAATGCATAGCCTCTGGTTTTATGAAACTTAAAGGGTTTACACCCAAAATAAAGGGAGGAACATGTGTTGCACATCAGCAAAGGACTGTGGGTCAACTCAGACCTCTAGAGTCCAATGTTCAAATGTTACACTGCACCTACATTAAGATTGTCTTCATCAGAATGTGAGCATGTTGGCCAGGATTTGAACCTACCGATTGGACACCCAAAAGCCTGCATGCCTTTGATTTCTATTTTTAAAGCAAAATGCAGTCTGACAGAAGCAAAGTTGAGATTTGTGTTGCATTGCCATACCATGCAGTCATCAGTGAAATTTAGGAGGCTAACGTCCCTCTAAATTTACTTAGATGCATGTCACGTGACCAGGTGACACGCATCAGGCCACGCCAGGTTACGCCATGATGTTCCAGTGACTCACGGTGCAAGGTTGTGGTGTCAAATGACAGTGTTATCAATGTCAATAGATCTAACTACATTTGGGAGTCAAGTCATGGTGTATTGTGACCATGTCGCATGATGTGACTTTATGCGCCACCACTACTTGACACCGCTACGTCACGTGATGTCCTGCTACCCAGATTTGCGTAGCCATCACTAATGCATTCTGCATGCAAGCTGTTTGGGCGGTAGATCAAAGGACCACCTCATATTTTTAAAAGCAAAACTGTGGGTTTTAACGGCATTTCTCTATTACCCGTTAGATGAGAGAATAGAGCCAACAGGTAGATGTGACAAAACTAGACCAGTAGACTTACCATAGGTTGCATTGTTGATCTCTTCTCTGTTCGTTGTGCAAATGACAAAAGTTTCACTTTGTGATATGCCATATTGCTGGAAAAAAAAATGGAACAGTGATCTTTATTAGTGTTCAAATAGCGTGTACCCCCGACGTCCGCACGAATTATGTCACAAAACCGGTGGAAGTTTAACGCAGTTCAACCTAATTCCACTTCCTTGAACACACGAAACTTGTTTGTGGAAATGTCTTCAGACGCAAAACGATCTTATCAGGTGTGATGTACTGCCCCTCTGGTTTCTGCATTGCAAGTTAGTACTGCAGCAACCAAGCGCTTTAACAGTGCGTGAGGGACTAAATTTAGCGAACTGCCTCACAAACAAACAAAACGCACGTGCAATGAATAGCAATGCAACGGGTACGCCGTCACGGCGTCAAATCAAGACGATTGGCGCCCAAACCTCTTCCAGCGAAGCTGTTAAACGTTGCTCTCGTAACATTGGACGCTAAAGCTTCGGATTAAGGTAGTGGCGTGCACGAAACCGGCCCAACGTGGCAATTTCTGCGAGTGGGCCCTACAAGTGCCGAAAAAAGCGGCCAACTTGTAAGCCTAGTTACCGGCTCTCTCCGCCCGCATACAAGCGGAATTATCGGGCTGATCCGCAGCTGCATTGTGCAGCTTCCGGATTATATCATTTATTACGTACACTTGAGCTTAATGCGCTTTTTTGTTTTCCACCACAACGGGCACACAACCGGGCGAAATGATCCCACGGAATCAAGACACGGGCCGGACCGCCGGGACAATCGCACGCGACGAAAGGTGTACGACAAACGAAGAAAGCAGTTTAAAGCTCAAAAGAATTACCTTCATCACGCGTGCTCTCAGGTCCAGGTAGTTGTCCCTTTGTCCCACGGGAATTGCCAGCGCCGGGGCATTGCTTTTCCGACGGTCGTAAACAAAAAACTGTTTATTCGCCGCGGCCATATTGTTTTCGGCAGCAAACGGCAGCGGCGGTCGCTGTCCCACCGCCGAGAGAAGCGACGAAAAGCGGCACGGTACCGCTCAAGCGTCCCTGGGCGTCGATGATACGCGCGATCCGAAGCAGACTTCTCATTTCGCGATCGGCTAAAAAATCGGAAAAAACGGGGCTTCAGCGGCTGCGTCAGTTTCAAATGTTTACGGGATGTCTTAGCGAACAAGCGCCATCTGAGGACGATTTCCCTGAATGTTCGAAAACAGTTCGATGGAGGGAGGAATGACTGCAGCGGCCGCTAGATGGCACACGCGCAGGCGCAACAAAGACAAAATCAACAAAAAACAGACCGCAACAGAACCAACAGAACTCGTAAAGCAAATGGAGGAACTACAAAAGGCAAAGTGAGTGAGGCGCGAAAGAAGGCGCGAAACGGTGAAACCGCAAAAGCAGCACAATCGGATGGCCTACGGCGTGGCGCAGGTGTAAATGCGCCTGTAGGGGGTGGCCGACGCCGACGATTCAAAGCGATCTTGTGAACTCCGAAGACCGAAATTAACTGTTGGGCTGGTTGGACGGACATCGTGAAAACAATGAGCGCAATGGAAGAAGAAAACCGAAGGTATTTTGGGGCCAGAAATTTCACCCGAAATGTTTACTCCGTTATATACATATACCGGGTGTTACATTCTAAATCAAACAAATTTATTAAAAAAAAAATCCGTATACGGTTTGTGCAGGTGTGTTATACGGCCAGGGGGACATTGCGTGGGTGGCTAATCTTTGCGATAAGGCGGCTAATTCATTAAAATTCCTTAATTAACGTATTAATTAGCCAAAATAGACATACGGTTCCAATTGGAAACTTAGTGAGCGTTATCAAAAACCACTAAATCAACTCTTCTGAGAACGACTTGAAGCTCGTGGAAACTCGGGGCGCGCCAAAGTTACCACTCGTGAAGCAGGCGCAAAGCTAGCAGTGGCGGAACGCGGATGATTATACTCTGTTTCATACTTAGCGTACAACGCTGTCAAAGCTACTTGCACGAGCGCGTGGCTTCATCCATGATTTTGTTTGCGCGAGAACGCGTGCAAAAGATCAACGAGATCAAGCCCCACGCTCGCGCTAGTAGCTTTGACAGCGTTGCACGCTAAGTATGAAACAGAGTATAGATCATTATCGCGTTCCGTCACTGCTAGCTTTGCGCCTGCTTCACGAGTGGTAACTTTGGCGCGCCCCCGAGTTTTCCACGAGCTTCAAGTCGTTCTAAAAGAGTTGATTCAGTGGTGTTCGATAACGCTCAGTAAGTTTCTAATACGCCTCGCAACCCTAGCAGCACAGATGTCCCATACACATCCACAGGACATCCTGGAATGTCGGGACATCCTGAGGATATCCGGGGGACCATGTGTGCTGCTTGGGAAGTGGGCTCATTTTCGTCTTCTGCGCGTGAGAAAGGAAGTAGCGGTGACGTCAGAACGCCGAGCCCTGATTGGCTGATCGCGGTCCCCTATCTGAGCGTCGTCTGCTCCTTTGCAACAACGTCTGCTCGCTACGTCGTCTGCGTCTGTCTTACCTTTCCTGCGACTTTCGGAAGTGCAGGTCTTTACGAGCGAGCTCGACTTCGCCTTTCAGAGAAGGCAGACGAAATAACTCGAGCGGTTCGTTGTTTTTGTCGAACAACTAGCAGACGCGCATCAAGGAGGGAAGTCAAAGTACTCACTGGCGAGGTGTCCCGAGACGCCGAGGTTTGTTTGCTAAGAACCGAGAGTGAGCGTGTTAGTGTCCGCAAGTTCCCTCCCAAATACTTTTTCCCCCTTTCGTGTGCGGCAAGACTCCTCATTCTTTAACGGCGTCGGCGGGTTGGCGCAGTTAACGTCGTCTGCTTTACGTCTGCTAGTCAAAGCTTCGTCTGTCGGATATTCACCGCTTTTTCACCGGCGAGAGTCACCGTTGCCTCGGAAAACAAGGAGATGACAAGAGGAAGAGATTGACCTCTTAATCTAAAATTGAGGTCAGTGATCACAGTATAATACGGGAAGGGTTCACAAGGGTCGCGCGGGCACATTCCATTCAGCACGCCAGCCGGTCGTGGGCAGACGGTCACCGAGTCGGAGTGGCTGCTAGGCCTATCTGCCGAGTTCGCTTGGTCGGTGTCGGTGGAATCGTGGCCGTTGGAGCTTTTCCCAGGTGTTTGTGGATCCAGCGTTCTTGTTCGTCGTGGTCTGGTTCAAGTACTTTTTACTTTTTTCTTGCTGCTTGAAGTCGGGACGCGAGAGAAGCGCACGTAGAAAAATAAACGTCTGTTGGTCGTCGCGACCGCGACGCTGTCGGCCATGCTGATTTGATCGTAACAAGCGCGTAGCTTCGGAGCTGTCGTAGGATTTTGTCGTAACCTGCGCAAAACTTACGAAAATTTCGGTTCGTGAGTACGAATTTGTTTTTAAGTTTTGTCTTACGCATATTTTTGGCGTAAGATAGTTTCGTGAATCTGGCCTCTCCACTTGCAAAAGTCGCAGGAAAGGTAAGACAGACGCAGACGACGTTGCGAGCAGACGACGTTGCAAAGGAGCAGACGACGCTCAGATAGGGGACCGCGATCAGCCAATCAGGGCTCGGCGTTCTGACGTCACCGCTACCCCCTGCGCGAGAAGCAGACGAACTTGCCCTCCGCATTGGAACCATATGTCTTATGGTTATGAACCACTGCTCTAGAGATATGCTTTTTAGATCATAAGATCTTTAATGTTTTGTTTTTTAAGCTGTCAAAATTGTTTTTTGTGACGATATTTGACGAAGTTCAGCAAGCTGTGCTGTCTACCTAATCAACATATTTTTATGATCTTTACATCCCCTAAAGCTCCAATTAAGCTCTTTATTTTGAGTATAATTTGAATAATTTGCGCTAAATATATAATGCGCTACATGGGCCTGAAAACGAATATTTCGAAAAACTAGCAAGTTTGGAGTCGATTTTCTAAAAAGACAACCACCTTTTATTTCTTTTATGTTTTATTTACAGTTAGGTAATATAGTAGTCTATCAGGAACTACCAACAGAAATTGTAATATATTGTTTGTATGGTCGCTATTAAGACTCGAATCTCGTTTTTATTTTTGTTTGTGTACGACTGTACTTTTTTCTTGAGTGGGTATATTTGCATTGTTTCTTGTCTTTAAACAAATATGTACGAAATTTATTGTTTTAATATTTTTGTCAAAAACGTGTTTTCCCCCTCATACAATGCCCGATAGGGCGCTTTGAGGTATATTAAATAAATAAAAAAAATGCTACGAGCGTTTTGAACGGGACTTCGCACAGGCGCTCTGCTAAGCCGAATTTTTGACCTATGTATATGGTTTTCTATTTATTGTTAGCAGTTACCTCAATGTCCAACCATAAACATGAAATTTGGAGTAGTGCACTTAAAAAAACGTTGCCTAGAAGTCCGCATCCACAAGTGCGGGCACAGCGTTTACTCCCCCCCCCCCCAATACGGGGTAATGCAGATCGTTAGAGAATTCCTCTGGGGCCTTTTGCTTTCAGTTTTGAGTTTGAAATACCGAACTTGATATGCAATAGTCATTTTTTCTTATGTCAAACAGATATGGAGTGCATATACATATGTACGATTTAGTATCTGACGCTTAGGAAGTACGGTTTATTTTGTGCACATACCGACTCTTTCGTAGAATAACGAGCATTTCGTAGCGTGTAAGGCTTCAAATGTGTCAGTCATGTGTTTAGGTTTCATTTCTATTCTCAGTGATTCATGCCGGGTTATTTAGACTTTTTCCTCTTGACTTAAGTTTGTCCGGGAGTTTAGATGTTACGTATCTTCTCCGTCAATACATAGGGCGAAGCTCGCACATCTTGCAAATCACCCCAGTGCCAAGTAAATAAATATTGTTAGGATAAATATTGTTGCTTCACTGGCTTTTACGCTCAGATATTGAGATAAGTACTAACATTAAATAGAAAACCTTACATGGGTCAAAATTCTGCTCAGCTGAACGTCTATGCGAAGTCCCGTTCAAAACTCTCATAGCACGAGATTCGAGTCCTAATAGCGGCCACACAAACAGTATATGACAATTTCCGTTGGTAGTTCATGACAGACTACTATATTGCCTAACTGTGAATAAAAATGCAAGAAATAAAAGGTGTTTTTGTTTTTAGGAAATCGACTTCAAACTTGCAAGTTTTTCTATATATTCGTTTTTCAGGCAAAAGTTCCGCGTTATATGTTTAGCGTAAAATACTCAAGTTATACCCAAACGAAAGAGCTTAATTGGAGCTTTACGGTGATGAAAAAATAAAAATATATCGATTAGGTCACACAGCACAGCTTGCTGAACTTCGTCAAATATTGTTCCAGAGAGGCGGTTTGACAATTAAAAGAAACATTAAAGATATTATGACCTCTACGCTTATTTAGCAAAACTCGCCGTTTGCATCTACTTTTATTAAAGGAATTTATAGGCAGCCAGCGGCGTAGACTTTCCATTTTCCCGGAGGGGGCAGGCTGAGAAGTTCTCCGGGCGGGCCGGGGGGGGGGGGGGGGGGGGGGTGCTGCGCGTTACTTTTTTGCCAGAACTGGGGAATGAAGCTAACGAAAGCACGCTGGGATTCCATGCCCCATGTATTTTGTCAGTAAAGGCAACGTGGCCGTTATTTTGTTTACATGGCACTTCTAGAAGCTCGTTACATGGCACGTGAACAGCGTCTCGGTAAGGATCATGGCCCGGGCCCGGGGTGGGGGGGGGGGGGGGGGGGCTCTGTTTTCCTTTCCCCTCCGGATCTTACCAGGGGAGGCACGAGCCCCGATGCCCCCCCGAAGTCTACGCCTATGCAGGCAGCTGCTATAAATTTCAGAGGAGTTAATTATGAGTTAGTGTATTTTTGTGAGTCACTTGTATTACTGGGTGACAAGTGAACAAAAACCAAAATGTAAGCTTTTATAGCCGCCATACAAACAAAATATTACATATTCTGTTTATTTTACTTTATAAAGCACTGCAATAGGTAGCTAGAGAAAAACAATTAGCCAAATAAAAGGTAGGCTTTTTAGAAAATCAACCTAAAATTCGCAATTGTTTTTAAAAATAGTCCTTGCTTTACGAGAAAATACTGCCCTTTCTCTTTTACACACAACATAAAATTTGTTATCATTAGAAGGAGTATACTCTAAGCTTTCTGAAAATAATAAATATGTTAAGACACCTCATATAGATCACACGGAAGAGCTGGTAAACTTTGACAAATATTGTTTAAAAACATCATATTGGCAAATTTTCTAAAATATATTTCATTAAAATAATCGCGTTAAAATCATTTATAAAAAATAAGTCTGTTCACAAGTATCTATTAAAAAATAAGAGGCTCCAATTTTGAATTAGTGTATTTTTGCGCGCAAGTCGATTTACCGACAAAACGGTCAAACAAAATCAGACTTCAAGCTTTTACAGCTGCCATACAAACAAAATATTACATTTTTATTTATATTACGTTATAACTTATAAAGCACTGCAATAGCTAGCTAGAGAAAAAAAATCAGCAAAATAAAAGGCGGTTTTTCTTTTTAGAAAATCGACCTCCAATTCGTTAAAAGTTTGAAATAGTCCTGGCTTTCGAGAATACACTGCCCTTTCTCCTTTGCACACAACATTAAATTTGTTATCAATAGAAAGAGTGTACTCTTAGTCTTAGCTTTCTGAAAATGCTAAATACATTACGATATCTCAAATAGATCACACGACAGAGCTGGTCAAACTTTGACAAATATTGTCAAAGGGACACACTTTGACAATATTGAAAACAAAAGTGAAGCTAAATAATCACAATAAGATTATTGACCATAAATAATTCCTATTCTGAAAGTGGCCGAAAAAGTTACATTGCATAACCAAAAAAAAAAAAAGGCAAAAAGGCGAGAGAAAGGTCAGTTTGTGCATCGGCTGCTTGAAATGTCCATAAATCGAGAACAAAAAATTGCCAGAACTTTTGGTTTCCACTCCCTGTCACAAAAGGGTTTTCCCCAAAACATATATTTTTTTCGTCAAAATTAAAAATATCGACCCATATACATATATATATATATATATATATATATATATATATATATATATATATATATATATATATATATATATGGGGGGATTTCATTTCAAATCGTGCAGGCAAAAAGGGTCGAATTTTTAATTTCGCTGAAAAAAATATATGTTATGGCGTCGTCTCTAAAAACGCAGTAGCCACAAACCGCAAGTTCGTCGGATTTTTTGTTCTCGACTTACGAATTTTAAAAGAGGCCGCGGCGGAAAGCAGTGTTTTTCACATCCGTCGTGGGTCGGATGTTTCGCTCGATCTCCCGCCGTGGATTTTCAGTTCACATTATATTAACTTTTTTCAAGCACTCTGTGAACACATTTAAAACGCTCTAATACCATAAAATAATTTTAGGCGTTTTGCTTTTTTTCTGTAAAAATGTCAAAAACGCCCTCTCGGTCAATTGTTGACGAACTTTGACAATTAAATACTGGCGATCTACTTGGGTTACATTAATATTTTTTATGTCCACGGAGAGCCCAAAACACGCTCTTTATATATATTATAAAATGACTCGGCTGTATAAAATATCTTTTGCGGGACGTTTACGTTAATGTTATGCGAAAACCAAAAAGTACCATTTTTGAAATCGATTTTCTAAAAAAATAACTTTTTATTTTTTTTTTGTTAAAATGTAGATATGATAGTTGTCTACACGAAAAGCAAGTCGAGAAAGTGTGTATTTTGTTTGTATGTTCTATATTTAAGCATCAATATCGTACAAAAACGTGTTTTTACGGCTCGAAATGGACTTGCGAATTGCGCGTCTTCACAAACTTGGAAATATTTTTGCCTTTTTTCAACGTTCCCACATAAAAATGAAATACAGTAGTTCCACCCTGTTATATTTATTGATTATTTAAATTTTATTATAGGCGGCAAGCTACATTGGAGGAGTTCAAAAGAGAAAGCAACACTTCTTAACAGACCAGCAGGCGTCGTAAATTTTTAATGTGTAGAAATCGGCAGACGTCGTATTGATTCGGGGCCTTCATTGGCCTATATGAACGTCCCGCCCTTTCGGAACCAGCAGATGACCACGACCTTTCGCGCTCGTTGTGTTAGATAGGACGGCCCGTGACAGTAAAGCGAGCAGCGCACCCTGTGTCACGAGGAGTGAAATGGTACGAATGTGTCGTTGACGCGGCGAACAGTGACGGCCACCCAGGAGGAGTCAGTCAGTCAGAGTATTGCAGAAGGGAAAGCAAAGGAATTGTTGCCTGAAAGGATGAGGACACCACGGCCTTACAATATCGACGGTCAACAACAGTTCTGCCGGCCAAAACAACGCCGCGTGCGCGCTAAAACCGGCGGCGCGGGACAAAATCCCGCAGACGCACACACGAAGATGGGCCGTTTTCGTTAGGGATGTGGGAAATTTTGAAACCAGCCATCCGTGCACGCGTGAAACGATACCGCGTATTTGCCCAAGCTTCGAGCGCCCTATCCCTTGAAACGGCCGTGCTCTATCTCTCTCCGCGGAGATCCGATAGCACCGAAGAGTTATCTCTTTTGGAAACAGCAAAGCCCGGAGACTGACATTAAAAACGAGCGTGTTGGTAAATATACTTGTGTCTATTCTGCCCGGAGACTAGTTGGGTCGAAGTCAGCCTCCTTGTCAACTATAACCGTTTGTGAAGAGTGGCCTTCTCCCGAGATGAAAAGTTAGCGCCGGCTGACGTGTTCTTTTGAAAAAGGGAAGGGAAAGAGAAAGTTTGAGTAACTGCAGTAACTACCTCGAAAGCTCCTCTCCCGATATGAAGCTCGAGGCATGTTACGTCTCGGTTACCTTCTCGCGCATCGCTGCTCGAATCTATTCTTCACTTTGTTCCGCACAGCCACTGTTCCGCACAGCCGTCGTGGATGTGCGTAATAGAGTGAAGAACAGATTCGAGCATCATCTGGACGCCGTCATCCTGCCAGGCTTCAGTGTCGTGGGACTGGACTCGGCGTCGGTCAGTTAAGACTTTTTTTTTATTTCGTGTGTGTTTCTTCGCTTCGCTGAACTTTGTTTCTCGGGTGCGGTTTTGCTGAACGTTTCTTTTTTAATGTTTTCTTACTAACTGTTTGTTAGCATTGTTTAGTTGTTGGGTTTATTTCGTCATGGCGTAGCGGCCTGACGGTGCTGTAGAGAGCGTGTTCGCACGCATTTGGTTGTGTCCCGTTTAGGGAATGCCCGGAGGAGTTGGTTTTTGTTCTTGCCATGTGCGGCTGAGTTTTTCCGTCTTTATTAAATTTTTGTTTTTTTGTTTTACCTTTACGTGTCGTCGACTTCTTTGTCTGACTCTCCACCAGGCGTGGACCTATCGCCTTGCCACCGCTCGAACCTAAATCTTTTATTTTTTAACGCAATTTTCGTTAAGATCGGAGTTGGGTAATTTTATTCTTATTTATTTATTTTTATTCCCTACCCCTCTCCGTGACAATCTCTCCGTGTGTTTCGGACCGTTTCTGTGTCTTCACTTTTGTGTATTACGGAAGTGAAAGGCCATTCCCTGGTGATCTGTGCGATGTGCGGTGAACAAACCCTAGCGTTTGGTTTCGGAAAGAATTGTATATAATATATCAATGATGTGGTGACTTTCTATGTCTTAGTAATATGACAGCTAATAGCTAGTCATGCTAGTTTACAGTGAAAGGTTTATAAATCGAAACAATACAACGTCTGTGCCTCTTGGATATTGAAGGTCTACTAGGCCTGCTGATTTGGTTAGATATGTTTCTCGTGGTTTCCCGCTCTTATCAAAACATAAATAACTATTCAATACCACAAAATACGTTTATAATTGATTACAAAACGCAGACAAAAATTCAAGAAAACGTTTTCACAATTCATAGAAACGCACGGGTCGCTATGTCTGACTTAGGTCTTGCAAAACGAAGACGTCTTTTTCCGATATTGAGGCTTAAATATAGAACATACAAACAAAATACACACTTTCTCGACTTGATTTTCGAGTAGACAACTATCATATCTACATTTTAACAAAAAATAAAAATAAAAATGTTTTTTTGAGAAAATCGATTTCAAAATTGGTACTTTTTGGTTTTCGCATAACATTAACGTAAACGTCCCGCAAAGGATATTTTATACAGCTGAGTCATTTTATAATATATATAAAGAGCGTGTTTTGGGCTCTCCGTAGACATAAAAAATATTGATGTAACCCAAGTAGATCGCCAGTATTTAATTGTCAAATTTCGTCAACAATTAACCGAGGGGCGTTTTTGACATTTTTACAGAAAAAAAGCAAAACGCCTAAAATTATTTTATGGTATTAGAGCGTTTTAAATGTGTTCACAGAGTGCTTGAAAAAGTTAATATAATGTGGACTGAAAATCCACGGCGGGAGATCGAGCGAAACATCCGACCCATGACGGATGTGAACAGTGGCGTACCAACTTGTTTTTGAGTGGGGGTGCAAACCAACCCCCCCCCCCCCCCCCCCGGTAGCATATTTTTACTGTTTTACTAGTGATGGGCCGATTTTTTGCCGAATCGAAAATTCGGCGCCGAACCTTGGGATTCGACGGAGCCGAACTTTTGCCGAACTTTTCTAGATTCGGCAAAAATACTGTTACCAGATTTAACGTTGATATTTAGTCTTTTCTCATGAAAAAAGGTTTATGTTTGTTTCTTAACTTAAATACAACATGTAGTGCCTATTGACACAGTTATTACTAAATAAGGTGATATTCTGCAAGATAATTGTATCGGTGTCGCTTTTGTGTGTTTACTGGCAATTTTAGTGTTTTTCTTGCAGAAAGTGGCGTGACAACGAGGTTGGGTAGTAGCCGGCGCAGTCACGAATCACGCTACGAGAGTTTTGATTTTGAGACTTCATCAGCGCACGCCTGCAAGTGTGATTACATTGTTAAAATAAAGGCAATCACCGCGTTCTCACTTTCTCTGGGAGTCGCCGTTTCGAGCGCGAAAACGAATGCAACGGTTGCTGAGCCTTCACCAGGAGAGATGACAATATTGTAAATATGCGTGTTTTTCGATTTGAGTCATTTGACGTCAGCTTTGCAAGAAAGTGTGCGTTCCACATTCACAACGTGCAGTTTTTAACCTTCAAAATTCCGGTTTCTGGTGTTAGGACACACACAGACGTTTAGGAAGATGGGCAGAGCTAGAAATGTCGGATGTGCAACGTCGAGCATGATAGTTATGTGTTTAGTTTTATGCAGATACATGAAAATCGCGAACTAAAAAGCAATATTATTCTGTTTTGGCACAAACTACTTGTGAGCCGAAAATTGCATTGTTATAATAATAATAATAATAATAATAATAATAATAATAATAATAATAATAATAATAATAATAATTCTATTTGCACATACTGGAAGGGGCCCATGTGGTGGTGTGCGGGGCTAGGCAGATAGGTCAAAACCCTTACGCAGAGCACCTGCCAGCCCGCCACCGCATGTGAAAAGACAAAACCGATATATAAATGTGCAGAATATACACACTACAGAAAGTGCGTAAAAAGGAAAGAAAAGAAGAGGGAAAACATGTATCAACTTATGACGAGGATGCCAGCTGCATCCCATACATTCTGGCAAGCTCTCGTGGCTCTGCCCCGTTTGACGGCACTGGGCGGCGAGCACTGAGCGTAATTGTCCAGTTGTCAGTCAATGTTTCAACTACCTCGTTTCATCAATGGAAATGTCAAATGAAAATCACGTCATCCAGAATGCACCGCATCATTTGTCACTTGCGCAGTGGACTGCGTAAATTACTATTCGATCTTCTGTTCTTGAGGCAGAAAATATTGAAGAAAACCACACTCGCAAAGGCTCACAAACGCACAGTTACCGTGTCGCCTACTCCACACCTCGCCGTAACCGCTGGTTGTACTAAACTGCACGATGGTGACTGCGCGGCGTCCATTGCGATCCATAGCCCCGTCGCGTTCGTGCGCGTGCGCAGACATTTGCCGAATTTTTGCCGAATCTTTGCCGAACTTTCCTTCTAAATTTCGCCATGTGCGGAACTTTGCCGAATCTGAAGTTCGGCAGATTCGGTCCATCACTAACGTTTACGGCGCAGGTGATAGACCACCTAGCAACGACGCTCACGCCGGATTGGCTGCTCGGCAACGCGCAGAAACATAAATTTCGGATTCGGACGGCGCGTGTATCACTCAAAGCGCGTTAACACCCCCCCCCTCCCCCGGGGCCTGCGTTAACGCCGCTCCGCGGCGACAGTGTGCGGCTGCTAATTACGAAACTATTAACCCACTTAGCCCCCCCCCCCCCTCCCCCCCTTCTACCCCCGTATACGCCGCTTTGCAGCCGGCAACCCAAGCCCCGCTGTCCCCCATGCACATCCGTCAATGGAATTCCATACGATTTAGTTCAGCGAGTCGACAACATTCGTTGTTTTTTTTTTTCAGTGTTAATCGTAAAAACGAAATGTCAAAAATATCGCCAAATTCCTCGACAAAACAAAATGTTCGAGAAAAAAAAAAGAAGTAAACCCACACCGTGGATAGAATCCGGATCTGCTATGTATGAGGTAGACATCTTACAACTAAGTTACGCTACCGCTTCGGAAACTCGCATTGTAACCACTGCCTATGTCGACGGCTGCAACGCCTGTCTCCACGAACCAGCCAATCCGGCGTGAGCGCCGTTGCTAGGGTTTGTGTCGCCTGCGCGTTAAAAATAGGCCTCGCTGGTCGGGGGGAAGTGCCCTTGGTATTCCTTGGGCGCCGCCGGCCAGTGTTTGCCCTGCCCAGTGGCGGCTATTTCAGGGGGGAGGGCAGAACACATGCCTTGCCCCCCACTCTGAAAACTGAAAACTGGAGAGGGGGGGGCAAGCGCCCCCTTGCCCCCCCCCCGGTTTGGTACGCCCATGGATGTGAAAAACACTGCTTTCCGCCGCGGCCTCTTTTAAAATTCGTAAGTCGAGAACGAAAAATCCGACGAACTTGCGGTTTGTGGCTACTGCGTTTTTAGAGACGACGCCGTAACATATATTTTTTCAGCGAAATTAAAAAATTCCGCCCTTTTTGCCTGCATGATCTGAAATGAAATCACCCATATATATATATATATATTTGCGTAGTTGTAGAATTTGCGTTGCAATGCGTTAAATGTAATAATAATAATCGCTGTAATTTATGTTTAGATTTACTGGTTGTTGATTCCAGTCGTAGTACAGCAAACATCTTTAATTGGAAATTTACAAAACGACACGTTCAATTGTACTTCAGAAAATGTCGTTTATTTGGTTCAATGTAAAGAAAGCCTAATGATCAATGTATAGGAGAAACTGGAACAAGTGTACCAAAACGTATGAACCTACACAAGTTGCACTTGTAAACTTGCTCTCGGGCCAATTTCTTGTCAGTTTAAGAAAAAAAAACACTTTATACGATTCATTATGGTGTCAGAAGACCACCCAATCAATATTGTGATACAGCGTCACGTATATTAATGCGAAGGCATTAACTGTCCCGTGGAGCGAGCTGACGTCATCGGTTGGAAGCGCAAAAACGGCACCTAGTTTCCCCGATTTGATTCCATTGGCTGGCGCGCGTCGACGGGGCTCCCATTGGCCGCTGCGCTCGTCAGTTTTCACGACCGCTCACCCCATGGCGCTGCATGTCCATCAGCGCGCCGTTAACGTCCAAGGTCAGCGTGCCCAGGGGAGAACACGCGCTGACCGGCGACGAAAAGTACGCAGCAGACGACAAAGGGAGCTGACGAGCGGCTTGCATCTTTCGCATTCACAACTCATAAGAAATGCTTAGGTGTACCTGGAGCTTTTTTTAATAAGTAAAAAAACGCAACTGTTTGATACCCGAACCGAAACTGGACTGAGGAGGAAGAAGAAATATAGAGGAGGAGAGAGTTTGCAAAAATCACGTGGCTGTGCAACTTTTTTTATTCTTCAATCAACGTATTTGCGGCTTTTTAGAAGCCACAGAAATTGATAACATATTTCACTTCTATTTCTAATATTGAGTGCTTCCCTTTAATGATCATCCACGTTGATTATATTTTGGTGGTTGTGTCTAAACTAGGGACGTCGCGAACCGGTCGAGGTTCAAGTTCGACCAGATTTGACTTTTTCGAACTTCTTGTGAAACTCAGGTTCGACTGCTATGCGCATGCGCAACAGGCTGGCCAGTTGGCTTCGGATTGGATGGTGATGGCTAAGGGATGAACAAAGGGCAGCACTGATTGGTTGTATCAGTTAATACAGCACAAAAAATTATGTTATTAATTTCTGCAGTGATTGTATATAATTGCTTTTAATTGCGACTGTTCATAAAATTAAAATAACCCTTTGCATAAAAAATAATTCTCTAAACCCAGATATGCTTGTATCAAGGTCTGGCCACACTGTCTACAAAGTCAAACCGGTCCTGAATCTGGTTAAAAGGGTTCGTCAAACCGGTTCGAACCAGTCGAACCCCGAAAGTTCGACCTAAAAATCCGTTTCGATAAAAGTTCGCGACACCCCTAGTCTAAACGATAGAAAACGGCGCGTGACCACGAAGAAGAAGTGAGCGCGACTCAAACCGGCGAGTTTTTAACTAACAAATTTCGGGCAAAAAAAAAAAGCGAGTTTTGATTAGCAAATTGTGTTCTGGGTGGTTGGGCATGTGTCATGTACAAATAAAATCTTGGCGAGCATAAATGCCTGGTCAGTGTCCTTTCAACTTTAATAACATAACGGAGTTTCTCGTTTTAGTTTTATTATACTTCAATGTGGCTTTAGAACCATCAGAGAGGGGGAAAACAAGGAATCACGATCAATTTATAATTTTAATACCTTACAACCGAAGGGTTTTAGCATTTCTAAAGAAGCTTTACTGTTATTTTTACTTGGTATTTAGTATAGATTTTCTAATCGGTGCCGCACTGTTCTTTTCTTTTTTCTTTTTTTCTTGCTTGATCTTTTAATACGACGCGAGCGAATATTCTAACAAATGATCAACTTATTATCTGGTATTGTTGACTTCACGCCAACCACATGTCCCGAAACTGGTTTTACCGAGAGGGTGCAGAAATCAAAGCCCCTGAAAAGAGAAAAAGAAATTCTAACGGTCTAGGCGGGACACACGTGTCAAGAAATAACTTTTACGCGAAAAAGAAATGTTAAGAGCAATATTGACGGTGGGACATTTATTTGAAATTCTGCGCGCGAAGTCCATGACGTCACGGGTCATTCCGGAATGACCATCTCGATCGTAAAGGCGAAGCCGATCCGCCTCTCCTCCACGCGCCCGAAATGCCGAGAGAAAACAAGTGGAAAGGAGGCGTCTCGGCGATACTGCTAAATAGAAAAAAAAAAAAAATCGCGTGGCTCGTGGCAGTGATGTTTTCCCTCTGCTCTTAATTTCCTCCTTTCTGCTGCTTGCCCGTGCACGTTCAGCGCTCAGCGCGTGCTGTCGCTGACACATCTGCCAGCAAAGGTGCCAGTGGTGCTATACTCTGTTTCACCTTATGATGTACCGCAGGAAAGGCTACAAGCGCGAGCTCCTTGCTCTAGGGCACGTCTCGGAGGCACAAGCTCTCGTGCACTAAGGGCTGCTGCCAACGCTATGAGCTCGCGCTTCTAGCCTTCGCTGCGGTACAACCAAGCCCAGCCAGCTCATCTACCCCAGCGAGAGTGCCAAGCTGGGCAAAATTTGTTCTTTGATACTGGCTTTGTTCCGCGCTGCAGGGTTGGCAAAGCGATTTCGTTAGAGGCTCACAAGCCAGTAGCTATCGTTTTAACTATTCAAGAATTAAAAACATAGTCAATCAATCAGTGAAAAATGTTATCAGACGGTAAAGATCATATATAAGACATGCCTTGTCAGCACAATGGCATCACGAGGGTCAGCGGCACCCGGGGCGGTAACCCGCCCCGGCAGAGGGTCCCCTGTCGATGTGCAAACTCCGTATCCCCTCCAAGAGAAGCAGTAATGTGGAAATTAGTGCATGCCGAAAAGCCGGAATTTATTTAAAAAAAAAAAACGCTAGCTCGCAATTAAAACGTATGGAAGTAGTGATTCAACTTCCCGCAAACACTGTGACCCTTTGTAATAATGAACTGAAGGCTTAATATACTCGTGATACAAATCAGCTGCACTGGGATTTGTCCACGGCCAGAAATGATATTTAAAAAAACTTGCACCTTTTTTTATTATTTTTATTGCACAACAAGGCAGTGCGCGAATAAATTGGCTTATTATGAATTGAAAAGCCATGCAAAAATATATCAACAATTATAAAAACCTAATAAAGACATCAGCACACGAAAGAGCAATTGAATCTGGTATACATGAGCACAATGGCATAGGCGGAAAACATGTAAGAGTGCAGGCAAGCTGGCACAACTTTCTTTGAGTTCTTTTTACCCTGCCACACATATTACATAAAATGTAATATGTAAAAAAAAGCTTTTCAAAGACATTATGCATTTGCTAATGGTGCTGCAGTCAAGAGCAATGACGAGTGAGATATTCCAAGTTTTTATTGAAGTTGTTGAATTTCGTGTAAGGTCAAACGGCAGACAACGCTCTGTAGTAAGTTTTAGTTAACCCGAGATTAGGACAATTGAATCGGCACCACAAACGGGACCTGCGTTCCAAAGTAATGTTTCAGGTCTATAAACGTTGGGGTGTAGTGCTTAGTTTGCGGTTATCCAACAGTGTCCAGCTGCAGTAGAAACAACCTTGAGCGCTAGCGGCAAGACACATGCACGGTTTCATTTAGGCTCAACCAGTGAGGTATGCACTCGCAATATTTCATTTCCCTCTAAGTTCACAACAATCCTTTATTAAATAAATTATATCACCCTAACACACTATACAAGTTTGTGTATATATATATATATATATATATATATATATATATATATATATATATATATATATATATATATATATATATATATAAACGACTTAATTTTCGCGAATCGGGCCAAAGATGAAAATTTGAAATTATTCGCGGCTTCTAATTTTCGCGAATTTTGTGTAGCTTCCGTAGCGTTCCCATATTGCCCGAATTGTTCGCGGGACGTATTTTTCGCGAACCGTAGCGTTACGCGATATTCGCGAAAATTAGGCCCCCGCGAAAATATAGTCGTTTAAGAGTATATATATATATATATATATATATATATATATATATATATATATATATATATATATATATATATATATATATTATAAAACCGCCCGTATATATATATATATATATGTGGGCGGTTTCATTTGGATTCGACAACAAGGTGCAGTCGTCTCTTTTATTTTGCCTCAAATTTTTATATTTTGTGGCCCATGTTCCAAGAAGAACAATCCATTTTATTTTAATGTCCTGACATGTTTAGTTTCTGAGAAAAAAAAAATCTCAAAGAAGCGGGAAAGAACGACGAGGTTTTGACGATTGCCACGTGTGGCGTTTCTGAATCACTCGCAATCTCAAAATATTCAAAAAAGAGCGTCTATATTTTTTTTATTATGATATATATGCAAGCAGGTAAAACGAAATTATATCTACTGTTTGTTATTCATCGCTCCAACCTTTGTAAAGATCCCCAAACATGCGTCCGCAAACAATTGTAATTTAAACTGCGTTTTTTTTTAGTTTACTATGTTTAGTATTGCTTTTAAAATAACACCACCTGTAGAACCTTTCATTTCCTTCCAAATTAAGCAAAGTTTGTCTTTATCAAGTACGAGTAGTGAGAAATAAATTGTGAAACAGGGAAGGTTTTCACTTTTTGTTCAATTTCAGAACGCTGAACAAAAATAAAAAAATTGTCTTTCTTTTTTTCGCGTCTCATTTTTTTTTTATACCCTTTTTTCGCCAGAATACATTCCGTTAGAGGTATATGCACTGGTTTTGAGTTTTAAGCCTCTAAATATGCTAAAAAAAGAGCAAATGCCGATGGTGGGTTTATGGGTTGAATTGACGATTGTCGTTTGTGGCGTTTTTTAATCACTCTCAATCTCAAGGTATTCAAAAGAGAGCTTCTATTATTTTTATTGTGATATATATGCAAGTCTGTAAACCGACATTCCAACTACTATTTATTATTCGTCGATTCAATTTTTGTAAAAAATCCCCAAACATGCCTCCGCGAACAACTGTGACCTAAACTGCGGATTTTTTTTTTAGTCGACTACGTTTAGTATTGCTTTTAAAATAATACCACGTGTAGAACTTTTCATTGCCTTCCACGTTATGCAAAGCTTGTGTCCTTATCATGTACGAGTACTGAGAAATACATTATGAAAAAGAGAAGGTTTTCAATTTTCGTTCAGTTTCAGCAGCTGTAAAATAAAACATTTTAATTTCTTTAAACACACCAGCTGTTTGCAGAGTAAAATAAAAACGTAAAAAATAGAGTGGCAAAAATAAATAAAATTATTCGGTTGTGTTATCAACATGAATTTCGCATTAAAAATATAAAATTTCGCATTTAAAATATCTAGGCTTCCACTAGGAAGTATATTTTACTCTAATGTTTGACAATATTATATTTTGACATTTCTAGCATAGTATAGATAATGTAGCGCATAGGGTGCCATTATTGGAGAGGCTTTGAGGCCTCGCCAGTCATGGTACCGGCGGAAACTGTCTGAGAACCCGCTTTCGGCACTTGCGATTTTATAGTGTTTAGACGTTTGGAATTGCAAACTTGTTATTGTACGCCTAACGACATCAATGTCTTTTATATGATTATTTATTAAACGTCTTTTAGATTCTTATAATAAAGAATAAAATATACAGCTATAAACTATAAACCTACCATCGGCATGTGCTCTTTTTTAGCATATTTAGAGGATTAAAACTCAAAACCAGTGCATATACCTCTAACGGAATGTATTCTGGCTAAAATAACAATGTAAAAAGAACGTGACGCAAAAAAAAAAAGATTAAAAATGTTTTTTCTTTTTTTACAGCGTGCTCAAATTGAACAAAACGTGATAACCTTCTCTGTTTCATATTTATTACTCAGTACTCGTAAATGATAAAGACACAAACTTTGCTTAATTTGGAAGGCAATGAAAAATTCTACACGTGGTATTATTTTAAAAGCAATACTAAACATTGTCGACACACAAAAAAAAAAATCCGCAGTTTAGGTCACAGTTGTTCGTGGAGGCGTGTTTGGGGATTTTTACAAAGATTGGAGCGACGAATAATAAATAGTAGCTATAATGTCGTTTTACCTACTTGCAAACATATTACAATAAAAAAATATAGACGCTCTCTTTTGAATACTTTGAGATAGAGAATGATTGAAAAACGCCACACACGACAATTGTCAAAAGCTCGTCGTTCTTTCCCGTTTCTTTGAGATTTATTTTTCTCAGAAACTAAACATGTCAGGACATTAAAATAAAAAGGATTGCTCTTCTCGGAACATGCGCCACGAAATATAAAAAATTGAAGCAAAATAAAAAATACGACTGCACCTTGTTGTCGAATCCAAATGAAACCGCCCATATATATATATATATATAGTTTTAAAAGGAAAAAAATGTACTTCACCAGCGCCGTAGACTTTCCATTTTCCCGGGTGGGGGAGCAGGCTGGGAAGTTCTCCGGGGGGGGGGGGGGGGTGCTGTGCGTTACCTTTTCGCCAGAACTGGAGATTGAAGCTAATGAAAGCACGCTGGAATTTCATTTCCCATGTATTTTGTCAATGAAGGCAACGTGGGCGTTATTTTGTATACATGCCACTACTAGAAGCTCGTTACATGGCACGTAAACAGCGTCTCGGTAGAGATCATGGCCCAGGCCCGGGGGAGGAAGGAAGGGGGCTCTGCCCCCTGGATTTCACCAGGGGGGCACGAGCCCCGATGCCCTCCCCCCCCCGAAGTCTACGCCTATGCACTTCACCCAGAGCCATATGCATCGTGCCTCGTTGTGAGGGGTGTGTACTAAGTTAGAACAAAGCTATTTAAAAACCCAAAATGCGCAGACGAGAAAAAATGTCACGCCGTCTAAAGAGCCCAATTTCAACTATTAATTTCGGTTAAGATCAAATACTGAAATACAAAAAGTGGCTGTATGCAGCTTGCTCCATTGACGACAGCCGGGGCTCTTAACTGCAGCTCGCAGCTGACATCGATGGTGTGAACCAGTCTACAATCGGCAACATTTGTCATCGAAATCACTGCGCTAACTCATCGGAGTCGCGAGTTGTACTGCGCCCGTGTGTTGTCCAACGCCGAAACAAGCAGCCGCCATGTCGCGGCTGCCAGTTTCGGCAGCCGCGACAGGCGTCGAAAATGACGTCAGATAACACGAAGTCATCTGACGTCATTTTCCCAGCTATATTTAGCGAAAATACTGAATTGGCGTTGAAGTTACGTTGTGCCAATTTTCCAGCTAAATTTAGCGGGGAACTGAACTGGTGTACTAGGTCTGTAACGTCCCATAATGCAACGCGCGCGGTTGCGCCGACGGAGACGGCAACGCCGCAAAACACGGGGAAAAAAACGCATAAAAACTGCGTTCTTAAAAAAAAAAAACGAACAAATTGAAGGTCAAAATGTTTCTCAACTCCCAAGTCGTCTTTCGAGTGGCGTACTCTGGCGAACCAACTCAAGTCCCGTTGGGTTCCCTCTTCAGATCCCTACCCACTTCCTACGGGATTGTGGTCGGTTCGCCACGGAGCAGGCGGCGAGTACAGCTATAGGTGGGGGACGAAGACGTTTCACCGTAGTTCCCGTAGCCGCCACACGTGGCTGCAGATCGGCAAATAATTTGTTTTTTCATTTGCGATTACGCAGCGGAGTAGCATTTTTGGGGGGCGAGGTGACGCGTTTCTTGTCACTTGTGCCTAGATAAAAATTGAAAAAAAAATACATGCTGCAAATTCTTTCAACATTAAAATCGTTGCACTACCCCTTTAACTTGACGCGCAGAGCATTGAGTAGTCCAACGGTACTGCGTGAATGTGCCTTTCGCCTTGCAAATAGAAAAACTTTAACGCTTCTTGCGTTCAGATTATTGTTATTTTCTTTTTGTTAATTTTTATGGGATGTAAGCTTTCTTTCTGAAGTATCTTGCGTGCTGTAAAATTACGAATAAACACCCACCCACGGTGAAGAGATAAAGAAAAATTCGAAGTGGGCGGTCGCTCGGGATAAAGTGGTATAAGGTATTGGCCTCGAGATCGACCTAGAGGTGGCGCTATCGTTGCGTTATCATCATCATCAAAGCGGGGATAGAAGCATATAGGGACTTTAGGCTGCCCCATACATAGGTTGCACTGACGTAATTTGGTCCTCCTTTCTGGTGGCCGAACTTCCTCGAGCGTAGCCTTTACTGTGCATATTCTGCGAGCAGTACACGAGCGTCGCGAGCGAGCGGAAACGAGTGAGCACAGCTTCATTATACTTCGTTTCAATTTATCTGCGAGCGAAGCCAAAGCTAGAAGCGCGAGACCAGCGCTTTTTGCATTTCTGCCCAGCACGCGCGCTCGAGCAAAGCCTGAATGCACGGAGCTTCCGGTGCTCGCGCTTCAGCTTTGCCTTCGCTCGCACATAAGGTGAAACGAAGTAGAACGGCGGGTTTGGCCACCAGAAAGGAGGAAGGATATGACGTCACGTGCAACCCATGTATAGGCTCTCCACGTTCGCGCGCGAGGCGGGGTAGATTCTTGCGTTTATTTTGTCGCACAGTGTCGGTGGGAAAACAATTTTAGCGGAAAATGCTACGGTACCGTGCGGTGCTTCAGTGAAGACCGAATCGTGTTACCAGAGTATGGCCTAAATTTGAATAATCGCTCGTGTGGATGCGTCTCTGCTCTAAGCAGACGTTGGGAATCATGGATCAGCACGACGGATGTCTGTCTCCGGGTGAACTACACTATTTATGTTAAATATTTGTTTCTTTTAAAATAGATGTATCGGTTCACCAGCGTGGGAATTCAAAGAAACTATGAATTCCAACCCGGATAACATAATACTGGTACTGTGGGCTGTGAAATCGCAGGTTATATGCATTATTTTTTTGTAACTTTAAACTTGTGCAATAATATAAATATTTAGCATGAAGAGAAGTAAATGCTGTATCAGAAATTACCGTGCTATTGAGTTCCGCTGCAGCCACTGTTTCCCTTTACTGTGCCATGCTGTGGGTAACTCTATCGGAGTCGGAACAATTCTACTGTGTTTTTTTTTCATTTTCATTTCATTTCATTTATTTTCACCTTAAGGGCCCGGTTAGGGCATTACATAAGGGGGGGGGGCAGTAAAACGAAGAATACAATAGCAGACGCAGTAATAGAACAATAACAGAAACTATAAACAAGAACATGAGAAATTATACATAATGGGCTAGTAAATTATCGTAAAACACTGTTCCATCAGAGGTGCTGACGATGGAGGATGGCAACTGGTTCCACTGTGTGATGGCATATGGGAGGAATGATTCGTTGAATGAGTTAGTTTTACCAGAAATACGCTTTATTGCACAAGAGTTGTTTAGGCGGGAGGATATTCTATCGGGGGGTGAGAGCAGGGCGTTCTTTAGTTCTGAGCAATGATAATAAATTTTATGAAGGAGGCATAAACGGGAGAGTTTCCTTCGAATGAGTAAGGGTATGAGCCCGAGTTGACTTTTTAGAGAAGAGACACTTGTGAAGTGGTCATACGATGATAAGATAAATCGGGCAGTTCGGTTTTGTACTGACTCCAGGTGATTGATTAGATAGACTTGATGAGGACTCCAGATTGCAGATGCATGTTCTAATTTTGGCCTTACATAAGTTTCATATGCCAGCTTTCGGACTTGGGGAGGGGCGTCTCGCAGATTACGCCTGATGAATCCGAGGGTCTGGGAAGCCCCTGCAGAAACGGCTTCGATGTCAAATCAAATCAAATCAAGTTTTATTTGTTGCCACGTCTCCTTACATGACAACAGGGGACTAGGACAAAAAGCTGCTGGGTAGCAGCTTGACGAAGGTCCCAGCCCCCGTGCAGTTCGGGGCAGCACAAAGGTAAATAAAAATTATTAAAAAAAAACTATTACATAAATGTAGACACCTCTTATACAAATGTTTGGTGTAATGGACACTTTAGGCAAAAATAACAACACAATACCCGACAATAAGCCACGAGAGCGATCAGCAAATACATAAAAAAGCACACAGGATAAAAACAACGCCAGTATTCAAAAAGTCAGAGAAAAAATAAAATTTACTAAACCTTTATGTGAAAGTGCCTCTAAATTTATACCCTTTTTGTAGAGAGTGTTTAGTATGGTGGACAGATTAAAATGAAGCGTTTGATCGAGGTAATTCGTGCGGGATGGACGGATTACCCAGGGCTGATTTTGCCTAAGGTCGCGCAAGATGATGCGATGTTTTAGGTTAGCTAAGTGAATGTAATGAACGTTGTTTTGCTGAACTGCCCTGCGATACGTTGTTAAAAGTTTGAACGCATATATTTGCTGAATTGTTTTTACGTTTAGGGCCTTAAATAATGATGCAGTGGGATGGAGAGAGGGTACAGAAGATATTGCACGCACAGCCCTTTTTTGTAAAAGGTGCAACTTTGTCAAGTTTGTTTTGGTTGTGGTGCCCCAAATAAGGTTGCAGTAATTTAAATGGGAACAAACTAAAGATTTATAGATAGTTAATTTAATATGAGTAGGAAGTACTGTTTTAAACTGTTATTAGGCAGCTCTTAGATAGCTTTGCTTGGACGTAATCTATATGAGCATTCCAGCTCATGTCTTGTGAAAACAACACACCCAGTATTTTAATACAGTTTACAAACTCAATTTGTTCATCATTGATTTTAAGACAAAGTGGATGATTTACCCTTTTATTTCTAGGTTTAAACAGAATGGCCTTGGTCTTACTACAGTTCAACTTTAATTTGTTGTTCAGTGTCCAGGCAGTAATTCGTTTTAACACTTCTTGCATTGCGGAAATGGAAATGCGGATATTGTCATGAGAAGAAAAAATGCTGGTATCGTCCGCGTAAATTACCAGTTTTACATCAATGTTTTTAGCCACGTTTACGATGTCGTTAATGTACAGAATGAATAACAATGGGCCTAAAATGCTGCCCTGGGGAACTCCCGATGTTATGGCTAGCCTATCTGAATGAAAATTTGGAAAAGACACGTACTGATTTCTATTTAATAAGTAGGATTTTAAAATATCATGCGCTATGCCTCTTATTCCATAAAATGGTAATTTTGCAAGTAAAATGTCATGATTAATTGAATCAAATGCTTTTGAGTAATCGAGGAAAACGCCCAATGTTATCTTTTTTGCGTCGAATGCTTTTAAGATTAGTTAGTGAGGTCTCCATGAGAGGTCAGGCGTTAGTCTAAGCCAAGATATTGATACATGGAAACTGATTCGATCACGTCTTTGTCTAGGGTATAATGAAAGGGTAAATGAGTTTTCTTGCGGGTAAAATGGATTAGCTTACACTTCGATTTGTTAAGCGACATGAGCCATTTTCCGCACCAGTCGTGAATTTTTGTGAGATCATTTTGAAGCAAAAGATTATCAGTGTCTGTTGAAATGGTGTTATAGATGACGCAGTCATCGGCGAATAGTCGTATTTTGCAGGAAATGTCATGTGGGAGGTCGTTAATAAAAATAAGAAAAAGCAGTGGGCCAAGGACGGAACCCTGAGGCACACCTGAAGTGACGTTTGTTAGCTTTGATTCATGCTCGTTAACAACCGTGTATTGCATACGAGACGCGAGAAAGCTTCTAATCCATGAATATGCAAGGGGATCTAAATTTAGGGATGATAGTTTAGAAAGCAGACGTTGATGGGGAACACGGTCAAATGCCTTTGAAAAGTCGAGAAATATGGCGTCGGTTTGTATATGGCGTTCTAGGTTAGTCTGCAGTTCATGAACAAATTCACATAGTTGGGTCTCGCAGGAGAACCCCGTACGAAAACCGTGCTGGTGCCTGAAGAAAAAATTATTTGACGTCAGGTGAGTCATGATGTTAGAATAGAAGATGTGCTCAAAAAGTTTTGACGCAATGCAGGTTAGAGAGATGGGATGGTAGTTCGAGGCGGAAGATCGAGTTCCCTGTTTGTGGACTGGGGCGATCCTCCCAATCTTCCAGTCGGAAGGCAGACAACTCTTGGAAAAAGATTGATTAAAGATGAGACTGAGAATTTCACCGGGAATGTTGGCTGTATTTTTTAAGATCTTTGCATTAATATTGTCTGGGCCTGCTGAGGAAGTGAGCGGTAGTTTTTCTATTTGCTTAACGATACCGGATGAGTTAACAGTAATCAACGACATGGGATCATAACACTCTTCAGGGACAGTTGGAACATTTTGTGGGGATTCAGTGGTAAACACAGAAGAAAAGTATTCATTAAGCACTGCAGGGCACTCCTTCTCCGGTACAGGCTCACCAGCAGTATCCTTCAGATTGATATTTACGTGGCCACTTTTAGGTGACATAAACCTACAGAATTTTTTCGGATTATTTTTCAAGATTGCGGGCAAGTCCTGGGAAAAAAATTTAATTTTAGACAGCCTAATGGTTTTAGTATAGGTTTTGAGCGTAGTGTAAGCGTCCCAGACAACAGCTAAGTTAGTTCGTTTTGCCTTTGCAAACAGTCGTTTTTTCCTATTGCACAATGACCGGAGCGCTTTATTATACCATGGATTCGATGAGTCCGTCCTAATACGTAAAGTAGGGACGTATAATCTAACCAGATCACTTATTTTATTCTTGTAAAGTACCCAGTTTTCCTCAACAGATCTTATCGAGAATTCAGTTACGTACAAGCTATAAAAATCGGATAAATCATTGTTCATTGCTACGTAACGGCTTTATTATAATCGTGAATAATTTTACAGATTGGGTTTTTGACAAATACCGGGAATGACAGGTCAACGTTGTAGTGACTGAATGAATTACCTCCACTATGCCCTGTTTCACCTTGTGATGTACCACAGGAACGGCTACAAGCGCGAGCTCCTTGCTCTAGGGCACATCTCGGCGGCACAAGCTCTCGTGCATTAAGGACAGCTGCCAATGCTATGAGCTCGCGCTTCTAGCCTTGACTGCGGTACAACATAAGGTGAAACGGAGTTTAGGAGGGCGTCGCGTGTTCTGTCTTTTTCTTCTTTGTCTCACAAATAAACGCCCCGCGCCAGTTGGAACGCGGGTGCGATCGAAGCCGGCTGTCTGTTGTCTGGATCCCGGTCGACGGCCACCGAGGCGAAGTTACAACAAACGTGAAGGATACTATGGGCGCTCAAACCGTTACAATGACGTACTGTTTTTACAATGTCCGGTGATGTAGTTAAAATGAGGTCGAGAATGTTACCAGAGCGAGTCGGTTGGTTAACCACTTGCGTCAGATTGAAGGTTTGACACATGTCAAGAAATTCTGTCGATGTGCGTGACCCATCAGATGATACATTGACCCAATCGATTCGTGGAAGATTAAAATCACCAAAAAGCAACAAGTCAGCTTTTGGGAAACGGTTTTTAATATCAACTAATATGGAGGTGGTCTGTAACATACAGCCATAACGATTTTATTGGATGGCGTGCAAACACATACCGCAGAAAATTCGATGCTTCTATTTGAAATCGTAACATCAAAACAAGAAATACTTTTTTTATAGCTATAAGTACGCCACTCCCTCTTCGAATGGCTCTGTCATGGCGAAAACTGTTCAAGTCATCATTATGGGGGAATACTTCTTTGTCGTCAATACTAGGATGAAGCCATGTTTCTGTTAGGATTACGATATCGGATTCACTGTCCGCCATGACGGCACAAAGATCATCGCGCTTCGGTATGACACTTCGAATGTTAGTAAAAAGAACAGAATGTAGTTGGATCGTAACTAGAAGAGTGCCTCTTCTAGTTATGATCCGGAAACTGTTTGTTGGCAGGACAACTGAAACAAGTGAAACAATCTATTCTAATATATCTACCGCGAGTGGAACAAGCGAGTGGAACCGAGCAACGCAGTAGCGTGCGTGTTATTTGATGCTTTTCTCGGTAGTGTTGGTTTACCCGCTTCAATTTTCTCGGCGAGGGCCACGGACGTCAAGAGGCTAATATTATAAATTTCTGGCTAAATAATCTTCTATTCAAACATAGTAGACTCTGCAACTCCAACAAAACGACCCGCACCACGACAGAGACAGACAACATCGGCCGCAGCGACCCTCACCAGACTTTCCGATCACCCTCCGCCCTAACCTAACGCATATCGGGACAGTTCATCAATTAACCTTCAGATTCTTCGAGTGATGCTTTAATCGCGATATTTCTTTTTTCCGTTTAATCGGAATCTTGTGATGGATAAAGTCAGGAAAAGTTTAAAAATGCCTGATTTAATATTTCCGACGTATTTGTTTATTTTAGGACACCGGTTGCACGGTAAACCACTTCTGCGCGCTTGTGATTGTCATCGAGGGTGATTATGCTGTTTAAACAATAACTTAAAAATCACTTCACTCAGGGGCTCTGCCCCACACTCAAAGCTAAACCGCACCCCCCCCCCTTTCTTGTCTTCTCCATAGGCGACGAGGTGCCCCAGGCTAATCCGGCGCGAAAGACAAACCACGTGCGGAAAGTGCCAACACCAGGCTATTGGCGACGACATGTTTTGGTGGCGCCACCTCGCGGGCGTCCTCCTGTGACGAAGCAGGTAGGATGCGAGCAGACGACGCGCTAAGTCAAAGCACGAGGTGGCAATGTGAGTTCGCATCTATGCCGATTAAAAACCGCTTATTTATTAAAAAAAACGCGTATGACGTTTTTGTGAGTGATCTTTCTAATGAATAACAGCGCCTCAAGGTTACTTTTCTGATTTAAAAACATTTGAAATGTTCAAAAACAAGCCTGAATCTTCACATTACTGTTTGCGTGACGTGCCTCAGGGCTATTCACAGCCTCCCTGATACTCGTTTTTTTTTTTCTTTCGATACTGTGGATGTTGCTGTAGAAGAAATGTTTTGCATTCATAGGGTAAATGACGTGCTCTCTTCTTAGCTGTGCACGCGCGCACAGTTGTGTTGCAAAGCGCCGCACACTTGTTTTAGCTACGTTGAGCTTACCGATACCGACGCTTCTATCCAAGTGTGACTCAACAACTACTGACGAGCAAATGCTCGTCAGCAACTGACGCTTATGATGATAACTAGAGAAGCGCGCCCTAGTTGCCAATATCGCGTTGGAGCCTTCGCTGCGCTGTGACTATGAAGATTCTGTCACACTGCAGCCTTCATTTCTCTGCACTGCGCTTCGTCAGTGGTCGTTATATATATATATATATATATATATATATATATATATATATATATATATATATATATATATATATATATATATATATATATATATATATATATATATATACAGGGTGTTTCACGAAAGGTGGACAAAGTCGATATTGCGGAAACTACGCGTCGAAACAAAAACAGGCTTGTGTGTTTTAGTCCTATTATTTTAGCGTAATTAACTTTTTTAATATTGTCTTTAAGGGCATAGTTTCAATTAGAAAATTGCTCAGCGTCATCGAAAAACACTAAATCAACAAATTGCAGAACGATAGAAGGCACGCGAAGCCTTTTACGGCTTTCCGAAAAACCGTACAAATTCGATGGGTTTTAAGTTTCGGTTTGCTATCGGATCGCATCTCCACGCCGGCAACACCACGCCCCGTGTCATCGCGCGACGCGGGCGGTCGTTTCAGCTTCCGTCCGAGCGCAGCCAAAGCTACGTGTGGCCGGAGCCAATCACACGCCCGCAATTGGTCACGCGATCTCGCCTGCACTTTTGTATCACTCCGCCTCGCGGCTGGTCGTCCGCGCCGCCCGCGCTCGCGGAGTAGTTCGTCTGCTACGGGTGTATCAACGGTACAAAAGTGCCCTTTCACGTTCTGAAATTTAGTCGCAGAGAATGTCAGTACGTAGGCTGACCTCTGCCGTCTGTGTCCGAGCTTTCCACCCGTTCAGAATTTCGGCATAGTTTCGAGATGTAAATACAGATTGCAAGGTGCCCGACGACCCACTGTCTGGATATACCAGGGCTCGAGGCGCAGTCCTTTCCACCAGCTTCTCGGCGTTCAACTTCAATGTGATCGGCAGGTAAACGGGTGCCCTGATTTCGCCGTTTATATCAGTGAATTGTTGTGGCCCGGACGCTTTTCGTGTTTACAACGCATTCGCGGTACGAAGCGGCCGGAGTCTCCTGCCGAATTTGAAAGTAGGCATTCATCACCACCTCTCGCGCCTGACGCCCAAACATGCCTTTGCGAAAGGACGTT
The DNA here is from genome assembly GCA_037355805.1 of Ixodes ricinus. NCBI lineage: Eukaryota > Metazoa > Arthropoda > Arachnida > Ixodida > Ixodidae > Ixodes > Ixodes ricinus. Next base: position 46,531 of record JAZHYW010030354.1, on the reverse strand, counting down.
TTGAAGCGACTGGTGTGTTTACCGCGCCCAAAAAGTGGTCCTTGATTTCCACCTGATGACGTCATAAAAGTGTCATGCTGTCGCCGGTCGCGACCCTGGCGGTGTCGCAACAGTTGTGGTAGATGTGGCAGACGCCTGTTTTTATATCAGTTTTTTTTTTAAGAAACACGTGATGTTCACGCTTCTTGCTTGTCGTATTTCGGTGTTCTTTTGAGCGCAGCTCTTAGGCACCCGTTTCCGGGTTGAGCGGCGTCGGCATAACCGCGCGTTGCATGATGGGACGTTTCACCGCTAAGTTTAGCGGAGAAATTTTCTCGTTAAATCTAGCGGGGAAATTTTTTCGCTGAATTTCCCCGCTAAATTTTACAGAAAAAGTCCCCCGCTAACTTTGGCGGGTTAAGTTTCCCCGCTAAATATTGCGGGGAAATTGACGTCACGTGACCTCAACACTAATTCAGTATCCCCGCTAAATTTAGCGGGGAAAATGACGCCACGACTTTGTGCCACATCACCTAAGAAAAAAATGAGCGGCAGGAGGAGAGAAGGAGGAGGAGGGGAGGGTCATATCCTCCCCTCCTCCTCTTCAAGGGCTGCGCTCTAGTTTCGCATAACAGAGATTTGTAAACGTCTTTCATGTTTCATTCTATAACAAACTGGAATTCTTAAAAAAATGTATGTCAACATTCGCTTTTATCTTTTTGTTTTCATTTTCTCTACGGTTTTTATTTTTTTAAATTTTTATTGTAAGTCTGGCGTCCGGCACCCTTCAAGCTGAAATGCTGCGTACGCCAATGAGTACTATTTTCGTTTTATCTCGGTTTCTGCCTCCTACACTTGCTATCGTTACAATTTCCTGTGAAGCTGCCACCGCGCTGCTCCTATTTTGATCTCCGGCTACACCTCCGCTCTAATCACCCGCATCTGCTTCCGTGCTCTGTGCCACCGGATCAGGTCCAACCCAACCGCTCGTCTTTCGGAGAGGGTAAAGTCATCTTGTCGACGCGTAGTGAAAGCATCAAGGCTGGCAATGAACCTCCCGAGAGAGTACAAGAAGCTTGTTTGCGTCAAGCTAACCTCCAACTTCAGAGAAGCCGTGTCCGTCGTCACAGAACCAACAGCAAAACTGAACCGCAACGAAATCTTTCTGAAAACCAAGTACGTAGGCGTCAACGCCACGGACGTGAACGCCACTGTAGCAAGGTACGGGCCAGCGACTCCGCCGTTCGACGTCGGCTTCGAGTCTGTGGGCGAGGTGGTCGCCGTCGGCGACGACGTCAAGCACCTCAGCGTTGGCAGCGCGGTGGCCACAATCAACGTCCCCGGACTGGGAGCTTACTCCGAGTACCAACGGGTCCTAGCGTCGAAGGTGTTTCCGATTCCGCGAGCAGTGCCGGAGGTGATACCGCTTCTCATCAGCGGACTGACGGCTGCGATTGGCTTGGACGAGCAGGGAAGAATAAAAGAGGGCGAAACCGTTCTGATAACCGCAGCAGCCGGCGGGCTGGGACACCTTGCCGTGCAGTGGGCCAAGGCGAGAAAATGCCATGTTATCGGCACGTGCTCTTCGCCGGTCAAGGAGGAGTACCTCAAGACCATCGGTTGCGACAAGGTCATCAATTACAAGACGCAAGACCTAGGCGCTGAACTGAAGGAAGCCTACCCGGAGGGTCTGGACGTCGTCTGGGAGACCATCGGAGGCAAGACGTTCGAAGTCCTCCTGGACAGACTGAGCGACGGGGGAAGGCTAGTGGTGGTGGGCACCATTTCGGGGTACCAGAGTGGCGACAAGGCCTTCCCGCATGTGCACCTCAGGAACCTGCCTTCCACGCTGCTAAAGCGTTCTGCCAGCGTGAGCGGATTTCACCTCACGCATTACCATCATCTGATTCCAGAGTATATGGCCAAGCTCAACAAGATGATGCAGGATGGCTCCATCGTGCCCAGGGTGGACTTCGGGCTCAACGCAGAAGGAGGCGAGTTGAAGGGACTCGACGGTTGCGTTCGGGGCGTCGAGTACCTTCACTCCGGTAAAAGCGTCGGCAAGGTGGTTGTGAGGATGGACGAATCTGCCTAGCTTTTTATTGCCTCGAAAAGAAAATTAGTCCGTCATTTTCGAGGTGGTGATCCTTCAGGGCTCAATTGCAGTATTCTCGTGGTATGTTAAAAATTATTTTGTGTTATGTTTACAAAATCAAGACTAAACTTGTGACGATGGATTAATATTATTACGTGGAATTCGTGAGTGTTCAAAATGAGTGATCTAAATCAAGTGTGTCAATGTTGTTCTTTTTTATATTTGATGGTACAATGTCTCTCAATATTGTTCACAGGCACCTTTGTGCAGTTTTCTTTTTTCAATTGTCGTGTTCCGTTGCTTTTTATGATGTTCTTCAAGTGACGAAAGTGATATTATTTTAACCTAGTTTAATATCAGACCTTCACTATTCACAGTTTATATTATTTACCCGCATATTTCTATTCTATTTGAGTACATCTGAAATAAACTAGGTTTTGTGACCTAGTGAAGTCTGATATAATTTTGTACTTATATTCAGCGAATATACGTACAAAAATTTGTTTGTACGTATATTCGCTGAATATACGTGTGTGTGTGTGTGGGGGGGGGGGGGGGTGTAGGTGGGTGGTTGGGTGGGTGGGTGGGCGGGCGGATGGACGGATTATCTAACAAATACTCACCTTTCTTGTTTTCCCCATTTCCAAGCCTCTAGTCACGTTTATTGTGAAATAAGGGTTTATCCATCCTTAGGGCGTGCTTGCAGAGTCCATTCTTTTTTTCTTCTGTGATTTGCATTGAATGAAAATTTATTGAAAGTTTATACGTACTAAATGTTATTTGCAAGTGTATTTGTTCGTTTAATAAATTAGAGAAAGGTATTCGTAAACTGTAAATGAAAGTGTGTGTACTTTTGAAAGCGAGTACTTTTGTTGCTGTAGAAATGCTAGCTATGAGCTGTTTCCTGTTTGATTTGCGATCTCTTTCTTGGTTTTATGTTTTATAACAGAGGTGCAGAAACTTCTCAGGCGCGCGACCTCTTAGATACCCAACGCGGTCCGGCGACCCCCTCACCCGCTCCTCTCTAATCTCTGTATTGTAATGCCGTCTAAACAGTCTAGAGCGTCTACTTTCCGGCAAACAACTTGAGAGAGCTGCAGTCTTTCTATGGAAGGAGCTCAGCGAATGGCGAGGCTGAAGATATGTTTAGAGCTAGAGAAACACAGCCTGCGCTGTTGCACTGAGCATAGTGAAACGTAACGCCCAATAACACAGCGCGGACTATTCTTTATTTGCTCTATGGTTCATTTATTTCTAAAAGAATTTAAAAACTGAAGCAATGCAAAGGGTCTACGCGTACACTATGCAACGCTGTTAGCGTCAACAAGCGACCAACAACCTTTTTTTTTCTCGTAGAACCAAACGGTAGCCATCAGAACTACTAGGTTGCGAATCCTTGTTTTGGACACTAACCGAAAACAATATAAAATGTGATGTCCACCAATAAGTCAAATCCGAAAGCGCCAACGTCGTGTTTGTTCTAACAGTGTCCCACACTGTGCAGCCTGCGGCAATATTTGTTGGCCCAGTTTAGTGCTAGCCGAAAGGTGTACAAAAAAGTTGGAGGATGCTTAAGCTTCGCCTTTAAATGGATTGTTTGGTCGAAACCGGAACTACTTGAGTTTTTGCGCTCGTTAAGTCGAGCGACCCTTCATCAAACTTCATTTTTATTTATATATGATGTCCCAAAAATAAAGCTTTTCATGAGCGTGTGTACGAAACTGCATTCAATTTCTTCAGTGTCAATGGCTGACATTTGTAGCTGCTGCGTGACGTGACATAACGCAAATGATCGTCAGATGGTCGGGATAACAAGTGTTGGTCGATGGATGTATTCTATTTTGTTTCGAATTATATAGTCTTCTAGGGTGTATCCTACTGCAATGTGTTTCTTGTAGTGCAGTTCCCAAGCGTGTGCAATAACGTCGCACCTTTTAGCAGGATATTACTCGAAAACAGACGTTAGCTTCGAGCAAACGTATGCCGTTTCGGCTCTGCGCATGCGGACAAGGGGCTCCTGCAAAGAGAAGGTTGCAGATTTTACCTCTGAAACGGCATTTGGGTCTACGAAGCGGCATCTAGGTCCACATATCGGCGGATCCACTGGATCAATGATGCGGCTCCAGGTCGTTTACTCGGAGGCGATGCCCGCGGGTCGAAGGTAACATTTCTAAATAGTCATTTTACCTGGACGAGCTTGGTGAATCGTAGCCACACTCTATTTTCACGCGCGGGTCAAACATAATTGGGCTGCACGCGTGCTAAATAAAACTTTTGGCATCGTTTTAACATCCCGTACGAAAATGTCAGATCGGAGCGGTTCCAGTTCGGATCCGCGCGGTTCCAAACTTGTGGACAGTTTAGATCCGCGCGGATCCAATCTTGTACCGCGCGGCTCTGGGTGTAACCAGTCAGATCCAGTGAGACGCAACGCACTGGAACCGTACGGTCATGGGTGGATTCGATGTTTTCCCCTTGGTTCCAGTAGGGTCTGCTCCCAGCCAGCGGGCGAGCACATGCGTGACTGGAGGGGAGGGTGGTCGGCGGTGAACTGCCGCTTTCTTCCCCGCGGTCTCTCGCAGGTCACGTGTTAGGGACAGGCGCATCTGCTACTCAGGCGTTGCGAGCGGGCGTTCTCCGCGCCCGCGCCTCGCTTTGTCTGTCGCAGTGGGTGGCAGTGTTGCCAGGTCTACTGATTTATCAGTAGATCTAACGATTTTGCACGCTGTCTGCTGATTCCTTAATAAAAAAGAAAACCTGACTTTTTATGGGTAGAAAAATCGTTTCTAAGGGCATAACAATACGCAGTTTGAAGCGCTGGCTCTTGTATTAGCCAGCAAACGCATGTAAAATTATTATAAACGAAACTATACATATGTATCTATGTATCTCTCGATTCATTCAGCTATCCACCTATAGCCGTACACAGGCAATGCAGCCGCGTACGCGCATACTTAAGAAATCGGTACTACTTTCGTTTTGCCTGGTTTCGTCCACGTACGATAATGAGCGGCGACTTTTCAGATGGCGACAACCGCACCCCTCCGACCCTCTCCAAAAAGAAAAAAGTATATAGGATACAGCGTGGGAAAGTACACAAATAATCATTTCGCTTCCGCAAGGGATGTCATGTGCACATGGCCGCCGGAAAATGCGAATTATAAAAAAAACCTACAGCAAGCAAAAAACGCAACTGATTTCTAATAGTGTTTATTAGTATGATGATGATGATATTCTTTATTGTAGAAGGGATGGCGCTATGGCCTCAGCGGGGAGGGGGCTAGGGAAGGACAAGCTCACATTCTGCGGTCGACGCCAGTCGAGCGCGCAAGCTTCCATAACGAGAGTAGTGTCTCTTTAGTATGGGCGTCCTTTTTGGGGTGACCCAGTCCTGCAGATTTTGGATGCTTGGGTTTAGGTACTCGGCTCTTTCTTTTTTGTAAGCCGGTGCAGTCCCATAAGAGGTGCTGAATAGTGGGAAGAACGCCGGCAGAGCACGTAGTGCAAGTTACCGGCGCTTTTGATCCCGACGCTTCCTCGTTCTCCGGCGTCTGATCTGGTGGGCGGCCCCTCCGTGGCTTGTAGTCTCGCCATCTGGCTAGCACATCCTCTGTGAGCGCAGCGCCGGTGCGGGCTTTGTGTACCAGCACTTGCGCCCCCTAGGCAGTCCCTTGGCTAACGGTGCGGGGTTGTGAGGTGTCTGTTCTCGCAGCCGACGGCGATCTTCTTGGCGGGCCACAGCTTTCCGTTCGAGGGGTCTGGGTCCGGCAATGCGAGCGGGACTGAGATTCCCAGGTTGGAGCGGTCTTCCCTGTGCTCGCTCGCCCACGTGTAAGCGGCCTCGTTACCGACGCCGCCTGCGTGTCCCGGGACCCAATCCACTCGTACTTCGATATCTTTAGCCGTTAACAAATCGGAGCACAGGCTCTTGATCCGATGGCAGAGCGTGCCTTCGCGAGGGGTCTTTCCTAGGCGTGTGAGGGCCTCCCTGCAGTCCGTAAAGATTGTTATACGATTAAGAACGTCTGCTCGGTCGCAAAGTTCTTGCATGCGAGAGAGCGCTAGGTGTATGGCATCAAGTTCGAGACGACTCGTGCTGGGCTTCCTGTCGTATTGGAGAGTCTGAGCGTAGCAGTTCCGACCGGTCGCATACGCTAGGGTGGCCCGTTTTGTTTCTTCACTCCACACGTCCTTTGTGAAGACCGCGTGCGCCACGAGGTCCGTACGCACTGCAAGTGCGGCCCTTACTTCAGGGTGATCTTCAGGCCTCTCCTTGCGAGTGAGCGGTTTCGGTTGTCTCACCATAACGTCTTCCCAGGGTGGCATGCTTCTCAAAGGCGGGTTCTCTGCTACGAATGGCCGCCAACCCTGTAGTTCCAGGAGACACTGACCGGCCCTAGTCAAGGTTCGGCGCCTATGATGGCCGGCTACGCGGGTCTCGATAATGGCTTGCAAAGTAGGAAGGTCCGAGTATCGGTACAGCTCTTCCGTTCTGGTGTGTCTTGGAAGGCCTGTAATGGCACGCAGGCATTCTCGATGCAAGACTTCCAGCTGCTTGTGCTGTGCCTTGGTCAGTTCGAAGCACGTGGCCCCGTAACAGGCTTTCGATGTGAGGACTGCCTGAGTTAGCAAGCGGATGGTTTGCATGCCTGCGCCACCGAAGCGGTTGCCTATTCTTTTGATCTGGTGGAGTTGCCGTCGCCATGCAGGTTTTAGTTGCTTCATCCATTCCTGTGCGCCACCTTGCTCGTGTAGCGGGACCCCCAGTAGCCGAATCCAGCGCTCAGGAGAGCGCTGAATGGGCTGACCGCCAAGGGTTAGGTGTATTTGACCTCTGGAGTGCTCGAGGCCGCCGACGATCAAGAACGCCGTCTTATCCGGAAAGGGCTGCATGCCTGTGGTCTGCAGGCTCTGGTCGAGTGTGTCCAAGGCCGTCTGCATGGTGGCTAGCATTTCCTGGGTGTCAAGTTTTGTGTACCGAGTTTCCACCCAAAGGGTGATGTCGTCTGCATACGTTGTGTGTTGAAGGTGGGGGACGGCGCGCAACGCTCTCGTTATCTTTCTCATCACCAAGTTAAAAAGGGTAGGCGAGAGTATGGCTCCTTGAGGCACTCCACGGACGTTGCTGAAAGTGCGCGGTTGCTTGGCGCCCGAGCTGATCTCGAAGGTGCGATTCCTAAGGAAACTCCTAACGATGTTAACGATGCGGGTGCTCGCGCCGCTCTCTTCGAGTTTTATTAGTATAATATTTATTATGTTATATTATCTATTAACAGCGGTCGGGAATGCCAAAGGTTAATTTTTTAGGCATCTACTGACTGTTGGGGTGACCTACTGATATGAGGGTTCCATCTACTAACGTCGATTTTTACCATCTGGCAATACTGGTCGGCGGCAGCGCTCTGAGAGTTTCGGTTCTTCTCCGCTCTCATCGAACTGTCGGCCGGCACTCGCCCGGAGGCGACGTTCGCGCTGCGTGCGCACGGATGCTGACGCGCCCATCATTGTCCCAGGCGCAGGCGCCTGGGTCTGAAATTGGGGCACCGGTTTGAATCCCGTCTGGAACTGCGCGGTTCCAGGCGGGATACAAACTGTGCCCCAATTTCAGATCCTGGCGGAACCGGCATTTTTTCATTCCGGCCTGTATCTGACATTTTCGTACGGGATGGCCTAGCTGTTGGTTTCGGTTCCGGCAAACCGATTGATTCGATTTGGGCGAGGAGTGGGTAGAAGTAGTTGAATATCGTTGGCACAGCATCAGTGTTGGGAAGTACTTTAAGTACATTGTGCTTAAAGTACTACTTCAAGTAGGTTCAGGAAACTTGTACTTTACTTGAAGTACACACGCATGAGTATGCCCTTGTACTTTACTTCAACTATTTTTTCTGGCACCTTGCGACGAAAGTACAATTCCCGACTTCAAAGTACATTCCCCAAATTTGGTTTTGTTAAATTTGTATCACGAAATGATGCTTTGCAAACTCCGAAGAAATACTGGGAGGGATATTCTACTCTCACAAGAAACGTGAGCAGACGACGCATCGCTCCGTTTGTAATGGGGGCGGCTTTCCCGTAGCTTTTTGAACTCTCGCTACTTCTCGGTCAGTCAGCGCAAGGGAGGAGGTTTAAAATATTAGGAGAGCAAAATTAATAATAATGTAGCATCTGAGACTGTGGTGTGGAAAAATTTTCAAGTCGAAGTAATAGACAACAAAGGAGAACGTCCCAATGTTTTGAGACTGTCTTTTCCTTCTATTTGAAAGTTCCTTAATTTTTTCGCACCCCAATGGATCGGGTGTCACATTATGATTAATTATCACCAGCTCGCTTGCACACTCACTATTTTTTTCCATTAAGGAGAGGACACTCCTCTGTGAGAAGATTGCTTGCGGAAGCTACTGGGGCTGACGTCAGGCTGTCTCCTAGTACATTTAACCCCCTTGTGTGCAATAATCCAGTGTAAGGGGCGCCGAATTCAGAAGAGGGACTTCTGAAATTTGCTCCATTTCTGAAAATAACTCTGTGGAAACTTGACTTTATGAAATATTCGCCGCTGTTTTTGAAAATAGGTCATGCACCCTAGTACCCCTGGGCAATGCATACCGGTTAAAAAATTACTGTATAGGGGAATGAAAGCATGAAAGCTTGTGTTAAAATACTTGTACTTTACTTTGAAAGTACATTGTATTTATAGTACTTTACTTCAAGTACGTTGCATTCAGTGTACTTACTACTTTACTTAAAGTACATCACGTCTCATTTACTTTGTACTTTACTTGAAGTACATTTTAGATGTACTTTACCCAACACTGCACAGCATCACACCGCAGCTTACGAGCCTTCTGTCCGCTTAGAGCTCAGCTCGTAGTTCTCTTCTGTGAAATGATTCCTGCATCAGCCGGATTTCGATATTTACGGGAACCCAGTGATCCATCGCACGGCGACCATCCATATTGCTCGTCGCTGCACGTCTCACGGATCGCAGGTGCTGCCCGGTGCTGTGGTACCCAACCGCGCAACAAAAATCTCACCCATCCACGAAACGAGTCGAGCAGAACAACAAAAATGAAGCACTCTTCGGCATTCAGTGGGAGGCAAACTGGGAAAACGACGAAACGGAAATGCTCGCTTTGAGTTCTGTGACGTCAGAACTTCAATGTTGCCAACGAAAGCACCGTTTATGCTAGGATGCGATCGGAGCAGTTTAAAATTCAATTACTCATGCAGAGGGACATATAGAATTCAGTTATTGTACGGACGATGCGTTTCGAGGCAATAACAATGATATTCAATTGTTTCCTTGAGCACAAAATTTGACCGGACAAATAGCGTTATCGGGACCCGTTCACAAAGCCTTATAAGAGAGTTTTAGTAGATCGTTCCGATACCTCCGATACCCCGATTACGATACTATATATGTAAGCGCAAAGGCGGAGGCAGAGGATCGGGCATCGTTATCGGAGTCATCGGAACATCTACTAAAACTCTCATTAACCCGCCTGTTCCGAGCCGTGCAAGCGTGCGTCCGTGGCCCAGTCGGCAGCGTCACGTGTGACGTGACGTCACACAGACACGTGACGTCACGTGTGATCTTTGACGTTGCACGTGCGCGCCACGTGAGATCTCCCGTTTCACGTGACGTTACACGTAAGCGTTGTGGGTTGTTTGAAATTCCCGCGCTCGGATCATGTGGCGTGACATCATACGCTTGACTTCATGACCCTATCGACCAATCAAAAATTTCCGGCCCCGCCGACGCCGACGCCGGACTTTCTGCGACACGAGCTCCTGAACGCTGCCGCATTAAAATGCCGCATAGGCTGTCCCCGGCATGCTGAACTGAAAAGTCGACTGCCACATTGTGACAGTATAAAATGGGGCTGTTCATTTCAACTTCCGTTTTGACAGCGTCCCGGGGATTTTGTGCTGCCCCGGCCGGAACGCCGCTGGGCCGCTTGCTCATACTGCCACTCCCTGCATGGGCGTACCGACCGGGGGGCAAGGGGCGCGCTCCCCCCTTAGCTCCCCGGTTTGCCTCTGGACGAGCGGCGTCCCCCCCCCCGCCCTGGGGGGGGGGGGGTCTGCTTTGCTTCCCCCCCACTCAAAAACAAGATGGTACGCCACTGACTCCCTGTAATTATAAAATTATAACATTTTCTAAAGGCACCTGGGTAAAGCACCTAGTGTATTTTCCGACGAATTCGAACACGCGAGCGTACCCCTGACAGTGAAAGATCGCCTACTGCATTATTAGAAATGCTATTTTATTTGTAGTCTCGCTTTTCTCAACGCCAGAATAGATTCCGTGTCATGCCGTGGGGGCAAACTTGTAGAACGAAATTTTATTTGCAGGGTTTATCGGCTGCCGCGCTTCATCACGCCTTGCTCCTCTTCTGCACCAGCTGCGCGTGCATCTCTTTCAGGCATTTCTGGGGACAGAAATTCAAATTAATGACAAAAGTTAAGATCGGAGGCCGTGGTGGCCTCCAGTGTTATCAATTAAAGTCACCAGCGAAATTACGAGAAATGTTTTACGGGTGCAGACTGTAGAATGTTTCCCCGTCAGTTCATAGAATAATGGTCCTGCATGGTCATTTTTTACAGCGGAGCTGTTAAGGGCTAGGTTTCCCAGGATCGTGTCCGTGTATGTCGACACAAACCTACCTGGACAGCTACCGCCATCTATAAGCGACGGCGGCAAGCACGCAACCAGTATGGTTTCCGCCGTCGCTCGTAGATGGCGGCAACCTTTCCAGCTATAATGGAAGAATGGATAGTTGGGCGCGTTGGTGGGAATTCATCGTAGGAAACCGCGCGAAAAACAGATGACGACGAAGAAGAAGCACACAGTGTATCGAGTATAGCTCCGCTGGTCTTCCTTCTTCACGAGAGTGAAAAGGCTGAACGATTTTTTATTTTTATTTTTATATTTATATAAATAATATGTTTTAAAGCCATGGATTTGTAGGAGGATTCAGCTATATGTGAAAACCGCAGCTATTCTTTTTTTTTTTAGATACAAGCTTTTGAAGCTCGGGGCGTAAACATGGCCAAGGTTTCACGATGCATACATTGCAGAGCCGTTAATTTCATACAGAAACACGCGCATAGCGATCCATTTTTCCATTTATTTTACGAAATGTCTACAACACGCACATGGAATAAAAAAAAAAACATGTCCCGGACCACGATTGTGTGAACTGACATGGAAACACCCAACAACAAAACCTTTGTGGTTCTCAACTTCTGTCTGCATCCCATTGTATAGGGTACTCACCGATACCTAGAAATTGTAAGCATGGTTTGTTTGCCGTCACAGAATTGTTGAACACCAAGGCAACCACTGTTCAGACACTACTTCCGTCGCCTTGTTTTCTCGATGACAGACCTTCGTCGTTTGCATGCTTTGGGTTTCACGCCAATGTCCTGGTACACAGTTCGCAACTGCGGCGTCCGCTGAGAGTCCCCCGTGAGCAAAATGCCCAGGTGGCAACACGAGGAAACACAAAGGTAAAAAACTAACCTAGGGTGAGTTTGACTTTCTAGACCCTACGACAGAGTAGCACCGCTGCACAGCCTCCGTCGGTTCTTGAAAATATCTCCCTGGAACCGACGTCGTGCGGCAAAGCTCGATTTTCTCTTCGGGAGGTCATATCATATGTTAATGAATCTTTTGTCATCGCAAGTTAATTCAAATCCCTGCAAGCGGAACAGGAGAGTTTAAAAGAAATGAAAAAAGGTGACATTCTGTTTATATTATTGACGTGCAATTTTACCATGTTTACAGATATTGCTACGTTTCTGCATTAATAACAAAGCTATGATAATGCGTACGAATATATGTTTCTTATATATTCGTAAGAAGCATTTAAAGAGGATAATTTTAATATATTCTGCGTCGTTTTATATGGAGTAGTTAGTTGGTAAATAATTGGGGACTCTGTCTCTAAAACCTGTTTGTTTGACGTGTTTCGTGATTTTTTTATTTTTTGCGTGGAAATATTGTAGTGTAACTTTAATATATTTTGTGTTCATGTTGGAAACCTTTCATAAAATAAGTGGATATCATTATTATTACGTCCATGCTTCGGTGTGAGATTGACGGCTGTGCAAAGTACCATAGCAAACCCTTGGCAATCTACACGTATTTCCAAATGAAAATTAGCTACGGCGTTCTGAATTCTCCTCTCATGAAAATGGCTTACATAAATATAAAAAAATACGACCCGCAGCATCATTGTAAAGTAAAAACAATATATTTGTTTTTCTTTGTGCTCTTTTTTCGTAATTGTTTAAAGAGGGAAGCCATGAATACATTAATGCGATTTGTGCAGGTGAGTCATACGGCTGGGAAGACTCGATATAGGGGGCTTATCCTCACGATAAGACAGGTCGTTAACTATCACTTATTAACTAACCTTTTAACTGATAAAAACAACCGCCACTTTCAATTAAAAGCTTCCTGAGCGTCATCTAAAAAAACCAGGAGCTTAGTCAATTTCTTAAAGACTGGAAGCGCGTGGGAAGTGCCGAGGTGAAAGCTACCACTCGTGCGACAGGCGCAAGGCTGGCGGTATCATATACAGTATCGGTGCGAATCCAGCTTTAACCAATATAAATATCGATTGCTGTCAAATGTCAGCAGTATTTTTATTTATTTAAAACTTGAAAACTTGAATATCCAACAGCAACGCCCTCAAACTGCAGACGTGAATGGGAACCGTATACCGACGTATCCCCACCGTTACACGTTGAAAATTAGACAGGTTGAAACGTGGAACACAATCTCGGATGCACCGGGCACTTGGCAGACTTGTGGACTCGAACGGAAATAAACGAACATTGAAAACGAATAGTAATAACTTGTCCCTACAATTAATCATAAAAAATCTTTTTTTACAACATTTTGAAACAATTACGGCTTCCAAGACATCATGCGTTACCTGACACCCAGAGTGCCGGGCTTCCTCGATCCGATTCTTTACCGCGCGTCCGCCCGTCGTAACCGTTGGGGTCGTGGCATGGGGCGGACGGAGGAGTGACCCTCTAGGAGGACCATTCTGATGGTGTATTCGGCTGATCGTTTTTCAGCGCTCCAGTTCTCTGAACCGGATCTGGGAGATACGGAAGCGCTTCCAAATCCGAGCTAGAGGAAGAGCGCGCCAGCCGGAAGCTCGGCCACTTTTCCGAGCGGCCCGAGCCCCCGAGCGCTGATACGGAACCGGATACCGAGGGCAACTTCCGCGACCGCACCACTGCCCTGGCGCAAGCCCGATAAGAAGGGTTTAGCCAACAGGGAGTTTTAGTAGACCGTGTTTCCCACTCCGCTAACCCCCTGGCTACGACTGCGCCTGCGCGCCGATGGCCTTGGCTGTAGAGTTCCGGGCAGCGGAGGGCTTAGCGGAGGGGAAACACGATCTACTAAAACTCGCTAATACCACTGATCCATCCAGCGGCCCCGCCGCGTAACCGCTTGCCCGCACGACAAATGGCAGCCTTCAATAGCAAGTTTTAGTAGACCGTGTTTCCACCTCCGCTAAGCCCCTCCGCTACCCGAAACTCTACAGCCAAGGCCATCGGCACGCAGGCGCAGTTTCTTCGTAGCGGAGGGGGAAACACGGTCTACTAAAACTCCCTAATGGCTGGCTTTCGCTGCGGGCCAATCCCCGGTCAAGCGTCGAGCACCTCCAGAACTCACTGCACAGCACAGCGGGATATCTGCGGTGTCCAAAGGCGGTGGCGCCTCTCGGCCGTATCGGCATCTTTCTCTTTCAACTCAACAGCGGAAGTGGCTGGAGTCAGGTGACCGGTCCTCTGGCACGCGCTCCCACCGCTCCCACTTCGAAGTCAGAGCGCCTCACAGACTTCGACAAGCCGAATGGGCTTTTCAGAGTGCTCCAACAGGCTGGAAATTGACCAGCCGAATATACCATGACTATCGTTTTCACGCGGAGGACGCCTTAAGCCGAGTTTGAGATCGCCTTGCGCCTACCGGACTTTTCATTCTTTTTTCTCTTCTTTAGTTTTAGTTACTTTCTCTCGTTATGTACTGCAATAGAAGACAAGCGAAGATGTACTCCGTTTTCTAACGGTTTTCCCCTCCATCTCGCAGTTGGTTCATGATCGAAGATAAGCCTATCTTCGACCATGAACCTACCCCCATTTTCGTGACGTGTATAGACATTTTCTGTGTACTCTCGTTCCCAACCACCTAACAGGCGTATCCGGTATGGGCGACGAAAAAATACTAAAACGTTTCAACCTGCAAATAGTAAAAAAATAAGGGGAGGCAAAATGATAATGTGTGACGGTTACGCTTATATCCTAAGTGTCTTCTACTGGCGTGGCGACGGCAAAACAATGTTTTCGCCCGTACTGGAAGTGACGACAATTCAGGATGGCGGCGCCCTTGAAGAAAGGGTCTATACAGCCCTTACTTGTTCCTTGCCGTTTTCGTGTCTATCACGGAAAGAAGGTCCGCCCGAAACGTTGTGTATTCCTTCCTGTCTGTCATTTTTTTAGTATAGCACATCAAATATAGCGTTTGCGACTTCGCGTTCAAACAATTCAGAGTTTGGGTACTTACAAATATTTTGTCGGCAACTTTCTGTTCATTTGGGTCGAGGTTTAACTTTTTCTGCAATTAAAAAATACACAAATTAAAGAAAATGGTAAATCAATTTTCTTTGTTCTTGGTATTTTCCACACACACACACACAAAGTATACTAGGGAAGCTGTGGAGAGCAACTATAACAAACAAACGCTTTTTCATGTGTCGAAATTTTTGAATTTATATATATTTCCGAAGGGTTACTTAAGGTTTACGGGAAGCGATTAAGTGTGTATAGTCTCCTAATGGCCGCGCCCAAGCGCACCTCAAGCGAGCAGGATGGCGGCGTCCAGAGGCCGTGTTTGCAAACGCCGAAGCTCTAACATTCACCGAATGTGCGCTGAGCAGGTCAGTTTTACCGTGTAAAATTTCAAAACGCAATTCTCTTCCTGTAAAAAAAAAAAAAAATGTTGAAGTCGAGGTTGGGCGCGTTCGCAGACGACCGAGTTAGTGAAGCTATATTTACTTGTGGCGCCATCTCCGGATAGGTGCAGCGAGCAGACAACAGAGCGCGTGTCGTCTGCTCGCTGCGCCGATCGGGAGATGGCGCCACAAGAAAATAGCGTTAAGAGAGGTAGGAGAAGCTTCTCCCACAAGCGTGATGCGCCGGTTTCAAATCCCTCCGCAGTCGAAAGAAGAGTTCACTGGAAACGCTCCTTGTTCCGTTTTAATGGATATAGATATTAGCTACAGAGTGATGCCAACTTGTCTCCGATCCCACTTTTTAAGAAAGCGACCTTTGTATTCATTGGAGGGGGAACCGAGCTCCTGAAAGCAGCCTTTGTATCCATCGGAGGGGAAGCTAATCCCCGAAAGTCGTCTTTGTTTCCATCGGAGGGGGAAAACTCTAATCTCCCTCTCGTGGCTTCCACAATGCTAAGTCAAAGTCCGAAAGATAAAGCAAATATGTACAGAAAGGCAAGACCCTCCTCGCGCGTTGGCCGCAACGTCACGGAAACGATGGGACGCTATTGGATGCGGAGGTGGCGGAGGGATATATGATTCCCTTTGAGGGGCATTTGCCGCTACCTTCTTAACCTGTAACCTACTCTAGCGTCGCTAACTCGGTCGCCGGCGTAAGCGCCCAACCCTGACTTTGGCCAATGTTTTGATCTAATTTGTTTTGTTTTTGTTTTTTTACAGGAAGAGAACTGCGTCTTGAAATTTTCCACTGTAAAACTGACCAGCTCAGTGCACATGTATTCAGTGAAAGATTTCCATGTGCAGGCGCCAATGTTTCCTGTTGGTTTTACAGCGGAAGGTCCACTTGAGACACCCTGTAGGTTTACTACAGTCGGTGACAGGTTAAGACCTCAGTGGAAGCTCCTCCCACCCGTTTCCATTTTAGCAAAGAGAAAGCTTCACCAGCGTTCTCTCTGCTAAAGTGGAAAGGGTGGGAGCTACCACTCCCCCCCCCCCGTACTCTTAGCCTGTCATTAAGCATAGAGGTCTTGATTGAAACTTCTATTATATCGGCCGTGTTCAAAATGTATGATTGCGAACAGAATCTAACAAAATTATTTTGAGTTTGTAAACATAAGCGTCGCCATTTTTGCACTGCCCAGTATCAATAAAAAAGGGGCGCAAATACTCACAAATATTGCCTGTTCTTGATCGAACATGCAGTAAGCAGTCTGAAGAAAAGAACAAAATGTAATAAATGGAGCGCATCTGTATTTATTTAAAACTTTTATGGACATAGCGTAGGAAAATTATGTGAAAACAAAAATAGTGTGGTAAGAGACAAGATTGGTTTAATATAGTGGTCATTAACGTGTAGATTGCCGTTGCGACGTATTTGCCTTTTCCCGACCTTTTGCACCACTGATAAAGACCTCAATTTATATGAAAAGAACTCGACGTTCCAAGGCCTAGCCAAAATTATGTTCCTCTCTGCAGTTATCGTGGTCTCATTTCAGAGCCTAAGCTAGTGATCATTTATCTCAAAAACTGCAACAGGCGCTTTCAAAATTCCATCAGGCAACACTGGCGCGGCCTGGCGATAGGGGCAGTAAATTGGCCTAGAAGGGCAGGAGGAATTATATGTTTGTCTTTTTAGACTTAGGCTGGGTGGCGCAAGCTACCACTACCCGTTACAAATGACAGCCATTAATATTTATCCATTTGGCATCGCTTCCTGCGTCCGTATTCTCCATACATGGAGCGAAGTGTAACGGAAGTAGGCGTGGCCACGAACTCTTCTCAACCAATGGGGAGCTCGTCAATGGGTGTGATTGGGGCAAACAACTCTCGTTGCCATGGCATTTCCGTGGCAACGCTGTTGTTTGCCCAATATTTCATGGCAGCGATGGCGGCGTCCACTGAATCGATGCCGAACTGGCGAGATTTGGAGCCCTACACTTGCCTGACCAGTGTAACGAACGACCCTCGCGGTCGCACCTGGACGCGGAACGCCACCCCTTCTTCAACATTCCCGAGGCCACGACTTTCACTGACAACCTCGAGCTAGGATTATCTGCGACGCTGCCAGGGTGAACATCCGTACCGTCGACAAAAGAGCCAGACAAGCTGTCGTCGATGCCGGCTCAAGTAAGGTGCTGAAAAGGCAAGGCGATCTCCTCGAGGCGCCAAGCAGGAACCAACGGCCACGGTGATCCCTGCTAAGCCACGAGAGGGAGATAAGCCGTGAACGAGAACTGCCCGGTTATCGGCGTCCAAGGTCCTTTCCGTCCCGACTAAGGAGGGGGACCGTATCCTCCGGGCGTTCGTGTCCTTTTGGAGTAAACAAAACGATTAACTCGTGTGTGCGTTTGTGCGTGCTCATAAGCGGTGCCTGGACGTTTGGGGATGACGTTCTCGGCGTCACCTCGACCTAGAATCCAGGAAGCAAGGTCAAATCTCAAGCGCCCCTGAGGAGACGGCTGCCACTACAAGCCTTGAGGAACCGGCGGAGCAATTATCCTCTGTGTGTGTATGTGCGTGCTAGTGGGCGGAGCCTGACCATTTGGGGAACGACGTCCTGGCCTAGGGACGTAGGGAAAGGGGACCTTATAAAAAGAGCGGTTTTACGCGCTCTCTTCGTGTTCTCATGTTGTTCTCATGCCGAACGGCAGACTGTACATAGTATGTAAATAAACAGTTTGAGACGAGACACCCTGGCTCGCTACCAACTCTGCCCGATGTCCTGGGCGACGCATGGCTCCAGCGGAGATCGACTACTTGGACAAGCCCCGAGTCTTTACACCAGTAGGAAGTCGGCGTGTAGCGGACGCTCTCGACAGCGCCTGGAGCGTCGTCTCGAACGAGTCGTCGTAGCGCGGCTTTGGAAAGCGATCGCGTGTCAGTCGTCGTACGCACGAACGCTGAGAATGGCATCGCGGGTTGAGAAAGCCGTACAAACCCTGCTTCCAGAAGGTGTTGGTTTCACTCCGCCGTGATGAGAATGCGGGTTCTTATCGAAACATCTTTTGGTGCAGCGATCGAATCGAAAGCCAGCCGCGACAGCGAGCAGACGAGACCGCAGGCACGGAGCAGACGTAGCCTAAGCCTAACGACCGAGCGGAGAGCAAGCAAACGATGGGAGCCTGGTTGAATTTAGTTTGGATATGGTGCCTCGAACGCGTCTCCGACTGGTGTGTTTACCGCGGCCCAAAAAGTGGTACCTCGATTTCCGCCTGATGACGTCATAGAAGTGTCATGCTGTCGTCGGTCGCGATCCTGGCGGCGTCCCAACAGTTGTGGTATGTGCGGCAGACGCCTGTTCTGCTGCAGCTCGCCTCTCCACTGTGACAGCTACAGCACCCGGAAGTTGAGACGCCTGGGAAGTCGTGACGACAGCGACACTCGCGTTCGCTCGTGCTTTTCGCCAGCATTTCTATGGCCAACCGCCAGGATCGCAACAGGCAACAGCATGACACTCCGGCTTCTGTGACGTCCTTCGTTGCCACTTCGGGGCCACTTTTGATGTATGGGCCGCATAGGACGCTAAACACACCAGTAGGAGACGCGATCCAGGCACCATAGTTTGGATGAGAGCGCGTCGGTGCGCGAGGCAGTCTGGGATTGGGTTCTTTTTCCGGCGTTGCTGGGTATGACGTCATGCCGGGTCCTGCCCTATTTAAACGTCCTTGCTTCCTGGGCTACAGTGTTGACGGTATCGCGTTACAAGTAACGGCGTTATCGGTGCGTTACTTTCTCCGGTAACGTACGTAGTAAAGTACTCGTGACACATTCGAAACTGCAACGGGTAACGTACACGACTTATTCCGAGCAACGTGTAACGTAGTTACGTTACTCGTTACATATTCTTGCTAAAACTTTAATAAAAAACATGTTTTTTTGTGTTTTTTGTTAAGCACATTATAATATATATATATATATATTTGCGTTTTTCGTTGCGTTTTTCCTCGTGAGTATTTAGGTGGAACCGTGAAAAATATTAGGTAATTATCTTCAGTTTCTGAATGGACAGAATGTTTCTTGAAATATGGCGCTTATGCATACTTCTAACGTCAAACAATAAAACGTGCTAATTCATAATTAAAACGAAATAACGCGAAAGCAACGTGCATTACATCTTTATCGGCAACGGTGACGCGTTCTTTTTATTTTGAGGCAACGTATAGGACGGTAACGCGTTCCTTTTATCTGCAAGTAACGAGTAACGTGTTTCGTTACTTTTTTTTCGGTAACGCCTACAACACTGGTTGCAGTGAACGTTCCCACGGTACCGTGACACTGGTTACTTTACCTGAACCAAGCGTTTGATCGAAACCGAGTTCACGCCGAGCGCTGATGGAGCGCTCGATCGTGTCCGATACTTGCTCAAAGTCCGTGCACAAAATATGGCGACCTCGGAGCAGCTACTGGGTGGTACAAGTTCGGAAAGAGTTCATTTGAGTCCCCAATTTCATTGATTTCCTAGTGAGCGAGGCATTTCTTCTTGGAAACCATCAGGATAAACCAGCGTGACTATTCCGGCACTAACGGCTTGATGACATTTTACGGCTCCTACCATTGTTAGTTATACAAGAGTCGGACGACTTCATTCGAGAAACAGCGTTTCGCAACGTGGTAACAAAATTGCAGGTCTATCCGAGAAGAATGTGTCGATTACACTCTTAGTCCGGTAACGGCTAATGAAACGGCTACAGCCTATTTAGGCGTGACATACGGTGGATTTTGGCATGACAAGAGAATGAACCTGAAAGTAGCCATGACAGTCCAGCGTTTCCACGTCATCCTAGACCACTTAGGCGTTACAACATCATTTATAGCCGTGACATTAAGAGCTCCTCACATCATTGGCGTTACAAGCTGTTTGTCACGCTGATAATGTAACGCCGATAGAACGAGTAACGGCTAAATTCAGAGCGCAAAAATAATAAACGTACAATTTCAAAGTACGGGTCTCGCCGGAGGCAGCGTGCATTGGCAGCGAGCAAAACAAACCGACAAAGCGCCGGTCCCGGGGCCCGGGCACGGTTGACCTTGAAGGATTGGCGCGAGAACAATCGGTTTAACGACGGCTAACATGACGGAACGTGTTAGGGACCTCACCATTATACTTTTTCAGGGGGAAGGAGGGGGCGGGAGAGTCGGCGACTCGGCGACTTTCGGGCTAACCCACGGCTTCTTTTTTCGTCACGAGAAGGCGCGCAACGGAGTGTCGGACTCCGGATTCGGTGCCTCGCCATTGTCTTTTCTCCGAACTTACGGACCGGAAGGAAGAGTTGCGCTGCGATGTTGACGTCCGCAGACATTCGTGGCGTAGTGCGCGGCCATTGTCGCCATGAAGGTTGCGACTGTCAGGAGTTCATGAGAGAGACAGGTGGCCCCAGTGGAAGTGGGAACGTTGCATCTCCGTTCGGCTGGTGCTTATACTGTGGTCACGCGCCTGCAAGCCACGGGCGTCTTAAGTTTTTAGGTGAGCGTTTGGCTGTTTTTAAAATTTATAGATTGTGCTTAAACCCGCCGAAAACTTTGAACCTTGCTGGATTAATTTGAGGCTCCGCAACATCCTTCAGAAACTCCACCTTCTTCAGAAATAGAACGCCGTTTCATGTTTGCATTCTGTTCACACTTAAAGACAAAAGGCTTAAGCTTCTCATAAATATAAAGAAGGAAATTGCCGTCATGTACCCCACTGTCACCACTAATCATGAGATTGAAACTTTTTTTTAAACGTCCGGAATAAACTGTTGAAACTCAGTTATTATCGTTTTCGACTCTTGTTCGTTTATTTCGAGTTGACATACGATTTTTGCATATAGTTTCTCATTCGTGCTCCAACCACCATAAAAAAAAGCAATTGCAAGAGACTGTGATGTCTTTTTACTCAAGAAGCGCAAAGCACGCGGGGATAATGCTTAGTCATTTGTCCCTTTGCAGTTCGCATTTCGGGTTCGAAAGCGTTTACCGACTTTAGCATTTTTGAACAGATGAGACATCGAATGCCGCCGTCTTGCTTTTTAGAAGAGGTATATACGCACAACGGTATTTTTGATTGTAACACCAATTTTCATTGCAACCGATTGGCTATTAGCCGTTGAGAGGGGTCGCATTTTTTACGTCAATTTAAGTCTCAAAGTGCCAGCCGCCTTTCACGCCTAAACGGCGTCACAAAAGTCACGTCAATATTGGCGTGACTTTTGTAATGCAGATATCTGCGTGACATGTAACGCCGCGAGTAGCCGTTAAAAAAGTGGCACCTTTTCACGCCAAAATAGCCGTTACCGAACTCAAATTGTAACGCCTACACGGCGCCACAGAAGTCACGTCAATATTGCCGTGACTTTTGTAACGCCAATATCGGCGTGACATGTAACGCCGCGAGTAGCCGTTAAAAAGAGGCACTTTTTCACGCCGAGATAGCCGCTACCGGACTAAGAGTGTAGTGCTGTACCGGTTCTGGGGGCTTCTGCAAAATGACACCACCGTTCTAGAACAAAAGCAACACTGAAGAGCACGCGTGATACCATTTTGTAGGCGATTAATTAGTCTCGAACTATCCCGCAACCCACCCTATAACCGATACGAGGTGATCACCATACCTTGTCGAGGTAGTTTGCGTCGGAACAGGCGAGCATCATGAACACAAAGCGGGTTCGATGTTCCTGCTGCGTCTTTTCCGCGCAGTCCATCAGGAATCCCTGAACCGCCTGCCGAAACACCGCCGCGCATGAACCAAGGTAAAGGGGCGTGATGAGAAATAAAGGACTGCTTACTTGGTCACAATAAAATAACATTGAATGCACGTTTAACGCTGGGAACTGCTCTAAATGGAAGAAGTGTTTCACGGGAACTTTTAAACGAACCTTTCTATGAATATTGTATTAAACGACACACACAGAAAAACAGAAAAATCTGAATTTTCTCATTTCTTTCTTTTTTCATATCTACCTCAGGCAGTGGCGTAGCAACTTTTTTTTTTTGAGTGGCGGGGCAAACCTCTCGGCCCAGGCGGCACCGCGCTCCGTGGAGAGATAGTGCAACCAACCTCTGCTGCGCTGTCATCGCGCGACGCAGCAGAGTCTGGTTGCACCATCTCTCCACGGGGCGCGGTGCCACCTGGGACGAGCTGCGCGCCGATAGCTAACCGAAACTTAAAAACCGGTCGAATGTGTGCGGTTTTTCAGAAAGCCGCAAAAAAATGCTCCGCGTGCCTTGTATCGTTCTGCAATTCGTTGATTTAGTGTTTTTCGATGATGCTGAGCAATTTCCTAATTTAAACCATGCCCTTAAAGGGTTATGACACGGAAATTAAACGGATATATTATTCTTGAAATGGAATGCTCATATGCTACTTAGCATATACACCAAGTTACGCGATTTTTAGAGCTCTGGTAATTGCAATATTCAATTTACTAATTTTTCTCATTTTCATCTGGCGACCAGGCAACACTGCCCAAGTTAGTCACACCATGGCGTCCATAAACCACGTGACCATGAACGCTCTCTCATTTTAGGCGCCCCCATGATCGTCCAAGAGCTCTCCTCGCCGCGGTACGAACAAAACCGCCCACGCAACTCGGTAACCCGAAAGCTATTCTCGCTCTCGCCCCCGGCCCGTTGACCTTCAACCCTGCATGCGCCTGCGAGATATCCCCGAACGACGGTGACCACGACGAGTTCGTCCGTAACTCGTCGTCGCTGGAGCTGGTCGGCCAGCGGGGCGCAGTCATAATGAACAGCTTCCAACATCTCTTGATAGCAATCACTCATCGCTTCTGCGATCAATGTCGAAAACTTTGACAAGGCGAGCGATGCCGTATACGTAATCGTCACGGACCGCATGCTCGAAACGTGGAAGGTAAACGAGGAAGCTGAGGCTCGAGACGCCAAAGAGAGCCAAGTCTGTGAGTGCGTGCAAGGGGACGCCGCGCTGGAGGCTGGCTACGTCACCAGCCCCCAGCTCCGCCCGGACCTGCCCCTCCGAGGGACCCGCATATAAATCGATTTATCCACGAAACTATCGAGCCGTTTTCAAAACAAATTAAGCAGGATTATAGGAACATACAATGGGTCCTAGCAGTATAGTTATCTCACGTTTTATTTGTGGCGTGTCATAACCCCTTTAAACACAATATTAAAAAAGTTAATTACGCAAAAATAATTAACAACCTAATTATCCCGGACTTTAATAATTTTCCTAAATGGGCCCCTGTCCCAGGACCAAAACGTCACAAGCCTTTTTTCGTTCGATGAGTTGTTTTTCCGGGAGCGATTTGGCCTGCTTTCTCTGAAACGCTCTGGATATACATGTATATCTACAGGGTGTTTCACGAAAGGTGAACAAATTCGATATTGCCAAAACTACGCGTCGCACCAAAAAAGGCTTGTGTCGTTTTGGACCTCGGCAAGGGCCTATTTAGGAAAATTATTAAAGTCCGAGATAATTCGATTGTTAATTATTTTGCGTAATTAACTTTTTTATTATTGTGTTTAAGGGCATGGTTTCAATTAGAAAATTGCTCAGCATCATCAAAAAACACTAAATCAACAAATTGCAGAACCATAGAAGGCACGCGAAGCATTTCACGGCTTTCTGAAAAACCGTACAAATTCGACGGGTTTATAAGTTTCGGTTTGTTATCGGAGCGCATCTCAGCCCCGGCAGGACACGCGCCCCGTGGAGAGATAGTGCAGCCAGCCTCTGCTGCGTCGCGCGATGACAGCGCAGCAGAGGTTGGATGCACTATCTCTCCACGGGGCGCGGTGCTGCCGGGTCGAGATGCGCTCTGATAGCAAACCGAAACTTAAAACCCGTCGAATTTGTGCGGTTTTCCAGAAAGCCGTAAAATGCTGCGCGTGCCTTCTATCGTTCCGCAGTTTGTTGATTTAGGGGTTTTCGATGACGCTGAGCAATTTTCTAATTGAAACTATGCCGTTAAACACAATATTAAATGAGTTAATTACGCAAAAATATTTAACAATATAATTATCTCGGACTTTAATAATTTTCCTAAATAGGGCCCTGGCCCAGGACCGAAAAGACACAAGCCTTTTTTTGTTGCGACGCGTAGTTTTCGCAATATCAGAATTTGTCCACCTTTCGTGAAACACCCTGTATATATATTCGAGAGCAGGTTCAATTTTGGATTTTTTAGTTCTCCCCGATTCTGATAGAAAACGTCTCGGGGGTTAACTTTCCGGGGTTTATAGGTATTTCTTGAAAACTGGAACCCTAGTTATAACTGACCAGCATCAAAGGAATGCTGGTTATAAATACCTTCAAGTAATTAACACAGCAACGACTAATTGAACACCACTGATCATGTTCCGAAACTGCACTTAATCAAGTGGCACCATCAGTGCCTTCGTTCTTGTCGGAAGCCGAGCAGAACGCAGCACGTCCGCACAGAAGGGAACGTCATTTCCAAGGGTGCACTGCGGTAGATATACACGGACGCACCAGTAAATGCCGTAGAAAATGGCCGAGTAAAACCTGCAGGGACCTCCTTCCTAAGCTCCAACTTTGTGTTCCTTCAAAATTTAAGAAAACCTAGCTAAATATCCTGACAGTCAATGTTTGGGGAAGTACACGGGCAGACATCAATAAATTAACCTGCAGCGTAGAAAAAAATACAGGAAGATTCATTGGTGGATTTTAAGGAATGCTGAGTATGACACTTGGAAAAACGAGTCCCCCTTTGGGAAACGTTAACGCTGACCCCTTCACTTTTCTCTTCTGGCTTTCTTTTTTCATCCTTTTATTTTTTGCTGCCTCTTTTTGGCCTTGTTACGGGGCCAGTATTAGTGTTTCCCAAAAAGTAACTTGTGTGGCGTCTCCCAAGGGTCATGCTAACGGATTTCCTAAGAATCGACCAACAGATTTTTCCCGTAAGTTTTTCACCCCTTCTCTGTACTCTGCCTGTAAAAGTACGTTGACGGCCTTGAATACGGTCATCCGTATCACTCGTAGAAAGAACCACATCCACACCACTCGTGGAGGGAACCACATCCATATGACTCGTGGAGGAACCGCATCCATTGTTTTAACTATACACACACATATCACGCTCATGCACCACTGCTAAAGGAACCCCGAGCGAAGAACAACCGGCGACGGCAAAGCGGCCACTGTGCATGCCCGCAAACCGCCGCGCCGCGGTGCGCGGCGCCTTCTCCTTTCTGGCTCCGCGCAAGCTGTGCGCGTAACTTCAACGAAAACGAAACGGCTCCGTTTTCACGAAAACCCGAGGGTGTCTGTCAGTTTCTCAGCGCCGTAGAGAGGAAGTAGTTGACGCGTGTTGACGTCAGCGTTTCAAACCAATGGCATCGTCACACGCGTCACCCTCTCCCCCTCTTTCTCCCTCTGTCCCCGGCACTGACAAACGGAAGACACTGTCGGGTTTTTTCTAAATAAACGTCCTAATGCTAACGCATTAAAAAAGGCGCTCAATGGTGGAGGAAGTGGTTTGCATTCACACGTATTTGGTAAACCCCTTTCCTGAATGTCACGCTAAAAATAAATATAACAGTGTAAATGAAGCGTTCCTCGTGGTAATGAAGCAATATCCTTTCCCGAGGGTGTCCCAAAGGTAACGTAAATCCCATAATAACAAACCCTTTTCAAAATTCAATCAAGCAACATTGGCGGACGCCATTTCTTGGGCACGAAGCGTGTAATTGGATCCGGGTCCTCGCCGAACGCCGACGCAGCCCTCGTGTCCAATACGCGCTCCGGATATCCGACCACACAATGGCGGATCCGAATAGTTGGCGCAGCAGCTACCAGATGGCGCGCATTTGAAAAGGATCTATCGTGGTCACCACGGAGAGTCTATGGTGTCGTGGTCCAAGTTTGGAAGCTTTCCCGCGATTTTGGTGTACACGCTATATAAGAGATATGCTTCGAAGTAGCCACACTTCGTCCATATTGTTGTTTAACATCATTACCGCCAGTTATCTAAAGCTTTACCTGAAAAAGAAAGTACATCGGGAAGTCATTGGCATTCAAGAGAGTCTAAGCGTGAACGCAGTTCTAAGAGGTACTTACATCGTATTCGCTGGACTTGATGGGCCTGCTCATTGTCGTCATACATGTGTGGACTTCCATAATTGCCTCGCCCACTGTAAAGCGGTTCATGCAAGGACACCCTTATAAGCATTTCGTTCAATAATTTTTTTTTCTACAGCAGAATGGGGCTTGTGGAATAAGTATATCCAAATTTAATCATTAAAAAAGTTCTAATTTGTTTTCCTAAGACGACAAAGCCTGATGTCCCCAGAGGGCGAAAGTGACTCTAGAAGAATACAAAAATTTTCTCTAACAAGAAAAAAAAGAGAGAGAGAGAGAGAGAGAGAGAGAGACAATTTAGGCTATTCTGTATCAATGCGGAAATGTTTTCCCTATTACAGAGAAAAGAGATTTCGCTCGTTTATGTCCAACTGATAAAAACATGCTGCCCAACAAAACGAGAATACGTTTTTGGTAAGTGGAACGATAACGTCAGATACGCCGAACATGAGCGGGACACAGGTCCGCTATGTAAATGAGACAAGCAAGGTGAAGAAAAAAAAAACGTGAATGCTGCTTGTATAGACGCTTGCGAGCAGCCGAGCTTCGAGAGCTGGTCTGGCCACGTGGATGGAAAACGCTTTGTTTGGGCGCCAGTCTGGAAACCGTGGGTACGCCTCAGCAATGCTTGACTCAGACGATCTACCCACACCAGCAGCAATATGACGGCGCCCAGAGGCCGTACTTACAAACTTTTATAATTGTGAGTCACAATTCACGAGAGCACCAGAGTGGTGGCTCGTCTGAGCACTATAGACAACTCTGCAAAGCGTGTATCTGGCGGCGTATTTGTGCCTTCCATCCACATAGCGGAGAGCGTTTACTTATTATTTCGCCATTCCCATTCGGAGCTGAATGCTGTTGATTACTATTTATTGTACTGTCGATCCCTCATATTCAGGATGTCAGGAATCCTAAGGCTGCCTCGAAAATCGACCGGAAAAATCGGCGCCTCCACACAGCAATCTCAAATTTTCATCAAAGGTGCATTTTAGTCATCCAGAACTTTCTTAGACCGCCTTGGCGCATGCACTAGATTGAGAATTTCAAATGAACAACAACAAACATCACAATCTTCCCCAAGAATATTATAGATGACTGTCATAAAACAGCAATAAGTAGTAATTGAACTTTTGGACGCGTATCGTTTTTATTTCACGGCTCTCCATTTTTTTTTTTTTGGAATCCTATGAGCCACATTTACAAAACGGACAATTTCTGCTTTTCTTAGCAAAAGATGGTAACGTTGTCGAGGAGTGTAACTGCATCATAAAACCAATTCAATTTAATTTTTACATTTCTTTGAAAACATTTTATTCCACGGAATGTCCCAGAAAGTTGGCCATGGGTGAATTTTATTTTGTGAAATTTCAAGGCGGAGGCCAACAAACTTGCCAGGATCAATAGTGGACGTTGACCGTAAAATTGTCACGAATAGCCTGACAATAACTTGTCAAAAATAAAAACGAGCAGATTAATGTAAAACTTGAAATAAACATTTATTGAGGCGAGCTTGCGCCTGCACACGAAAAAGGTACAAGCATTTTGTGTCGGCAACAGAAGGACGGCTGACCCGAAGCAGCCAGCTACCATTGCACTTATATTCACGCGCGGTCAGTTCAAGAATGTTCCAACCCAGAACACACGATGACCGCTGGGAATGAGCTGGAACTTTCGAGAAGAGTACAGAGCCCCCGTTCCTCTGTGTGGCAGCCGCCCGCGTTGCCAACTCCGTCACGCCGCGTCACGCACGCGGCAGGCGCCATCTCCCTGATGGACGCAGCGAGCAGGCGATCGCTCTCAGTTGAAGGCCGACCGAAAGCAGACGACATAGCTGCTGTCGAGACCGGTTATAACGAAGTCGGTTATAACGAAATAGCGCGGCTACAGCGAAGCGATGACGATTTCCCATTCCCTTTTGCACTTCGTTATAACCGAAGTCGACTATAACGGAATAGGGGATATATCGAAGTGATTTCCAATTCCCGTTGACTTCGTTATAAGCGGTCTCGACAGTATGTTTTTTTATCAGTATAATACCTGGAGCACGTCTCCGACTGGTGTGTTTAGTGTCATATGCCGCCCATTCATCCAAAGTGCTCCCGAAGTGGCAACAAATGACGTCACAGAAGTCGGTAGTGTTCTGCTGTCGGATGGCACGATCCTGGCGGTTGGACGTAGAAATGCTGGCGAAAAGCACGAGCGAACGCGAGTGTCGCTGTCGTCGCGGTGTCCCAACTCCTGGCTGCTGAAACTTCAGTGGACTGTCAAGCTGGAGCGCGACCTGTAGAAGAACAGGAGTCTGCCACATTCACCACCGCTGCTGGTACGCCGCCAGGATCGCGACCGGCGACAGTGTGACACTCCTGTGACGTCACCGGGCGGCACTCGAGGACCACTTTTTTGGAGGCGGTAAACGCACCAGTTGGAGACGCGTTCCAGGCATCATTCTACAGGGTGAAACAAAGAGACGGCAGGCTCTTTAAATTGACCGGAAAATTCGGTTTCTTAACCTATCGCGCTACGACTTTGTGCAGCGTTGCCCACAGATGGTGCATTTTTTTTGTAACATTTGCAAAGAACGAACGTACCGGAGGAAAAAGTAAAGGAAGAAAAAGGCTTATCTCCTATGGAAACGCAGCGACGCCACCGGTCTTCAAACAACACGGCGCCGTTTCGCACGGGAGACAAGAGATGGCGCAACGAACGCCGCTAACGAACGAGCATACGGCGCCGAGAGCCGGCACTTTAGCAGACGATCCTTTCGACTCGAAAGCGGCTCGCGTTCCGCAGGCGGCGACAGTCGCAGAAACAAAAACAGGCGCAGTAACAACAAGGAACTGCAGTTGCTTGTCTGCTAAACACGCCGGCTTTCGGCGTTGTCTGCTCGTTCGTTAGCGGCAGTTGGCGTCGCGACCGCTTGCGCCATCTCTTGTCTCCCGTGCGAAACGGCGCCGTGTTGTTTGCAGACCGGTGGCGTCGCTGCGTTTCCTGTGACGTCACGGTGCGGTGGTGGTGCGTCGGTCGCACTTCCGGTCTGGGGCTGTGGGCAGAAGTCCCCATGCCAGACGTGTATTCCTGGGTTGTTTTGAAAGGAACCAGACAAAAACCTGCCTTCTCGTCAGAACGCCACGACTGGGGCCGTACCAAAAGTGTCGAGAAAGCTTTGAAGGTCAGTTTTCACGTGCTCGGTTCGTCCGAGAATCTGGAATCCTGGATACGTGCCGTGAAAAGGGAAAAAAAGACACCGTCGGACAACGACTGCTTGGGCGGGAAGCACTTCGGGTTGAATTCAAGGATACTTGTGGTCATCAGATTTATTTGTTTTATTCCAACATGAGCGCAAGAAAACCTTCAAGTCGTGCGGACCACCTGCGGACTAAGTTCAGTGCGTCTTCAAGTTCAAACGGCCGCCTGATTGTTCGAACTGTCGTCTGCTCTTTTCAAACGTTTCTGCTTGTCGTCTGCTCTTCTAGAGGACACCGGCCCGTAGACCGAACATGGGCCCGGTACTTGCGATAAGAAGTAAGTGCAGGCCTCAAAAGACTTAAGTTTGAAGGTTGGTAAGCAGGCTCGACGTAAGCAGTAGATACAAGGAGATGTTGATCATTGTTAGCAGTGGCCATCACCGACTTGTTATGCCTGATTCACTTGGTCCGATTCTGCTTGCGATTTTCAGTATCGACGTCGACCATCTCAGCTACGGGTCACGCTTTTGCCGCCCGAGCGACGTCGCTACTGAAAATTGCGAGCGAAATCTCATCATGTGAATCAGGCTTTAGCGTATATTCTGCGGCGTCCACGCGGAATGAATCGCCGCATGTCAGATTATTCACGCGAGGATTTGCGGTCTAACGAGCCTCGTTAATTTCGCTGACGCCGCTCAAGTAGTCAGACATTGCCAGGAAGACGTAGAATCAACAATTCCAACGCGAAAAAGAGCGCGGGGACTCACACTGACGCCGACAACATCGCATTTCAATGGTTTGTTTATGGGCGACGGCGAGCTTGTTGCCCACACCCCCATCGCGCATGCGCGGCGCCGGTGGCGTCCGCTAGGGGCGCTCCGGGCGTTCCGGTTTGTTTGTAAACATGAGTTGGTGTATAGGAGCTAAGCCTTTTTCTTTCTTTACTTTTTCCTCAAAAAAGTTCGTTCTTTGCAAATTTTACAAAACAAAATGCACCATCTGTGGGCAATGCTGCACAAAGTCGTAGCGCGATAGGTTAGGAAACCGAATTTTCCGGTCGATTTAAAGAGCCTGCCGTCTCCTTGTTTCACCCTGTATATCGGGAGGTTGAGGGTGCTGTTTAGAGAGTATGCTCTGAACGGGCTCACATTAATAGGTTGATGAGACCGGCAATCTCGATGAATGCCGGTTGCAAAAGAACTGGAAGCTAAACATCAGAACGTGCTCAACATTCGCGCACACAGCTATGGCCGCCAGCGATCGAATACTCCCTACCCTGGGATACAAGGGTTTTAAAACCGTAAACTATCGTCAACCGTCTTCCAATAAAGAATTTTTGCTTGAAGATACAATAGTGCGTAAAGTACAGAAATGCATAATCAAATTTTTAATTAAAATTAAGTGAACAAAAGTTACAAAAAAAATTTGTATATATGTATGTATATATATGTATATATATATATATATATATATATATATATATATATATATATATATATATATATATATATATATATATATATATATATATATATATATATATATATGGGCGGTTTCATTTGGATTCAGGCAACGAGTAACAGTCGTATTTTTTTATTTTGCTTCAAATTTTTATATTTTGTGGAGCATGTTCCTAGAAGAACAATCCTTTTTATTTTCATGTCCTGACATGATTAGTTCCTGAGAAAAAAAATCTCAAAGACGCGGGAAAGAACTACGAGGTTTTGACGATTGTCGTGTGTGGCGTTTTTGAATCACTCTAGATCTCAAAATATTAAAAAGAGAACGTCTATATTTTTTTAGTGTGATATATAGGCATGTAGGTAAGCCGACATTATAACTGCTATTTACTATTCGTCACTCCAATTTTTGTAAAAATCCCCAAACATGCCTCCGCGAACAACTGTGACCTAAAATGGGGATTTTATTTTCAGTCGACTATGTTTAGTATCGCTTTTAAAATATTACCACGTGTAAAACCATTCATTGCCTTCCAAATTAAGCAAAGTTTGTGTTTTTATCATGTACGAGTACTGAGAAATAAATTATGAAACAGAGAGGGTTTTCACGTTAAATACAAAAAACCCATTTTTAATTTTTTTCTTTTTCTCGCGTTGCGTTCTCTTCACACCCTTCTTTTAGCCAGAATACATTTCGTTAATAGTATTTGCCTTGGTTTTGAGTTTCAAGCCTCTAAAAATGCTAAAAAAAGAGCAAATGCCGATGGTGGGATTTGACGATTTTCGTGTGTGGCGTCTTTGAACCACTCTCAATGTCAAAGTATTCAAAAGAGAGTTTCAAAATTTTTTATTGTGATATATTTGCAAGTCAGTAAAATGGCATTTCATCTACTATTTATTATTCGTCGGTCCAATCTTTGTAAAAATCCCCAAACATGCCTCCGCGAACAACTGTGACCTAAACTGCGGATTTTTTTGTTAGTCGACTACGTTTAGTTTTGTTTTTAAAATAATACCACGTGTAGAACCTTTCATTGCCTTTCATATTATGTAAAGTTTGTGCCTTAATCACGTACGAGTACTAAGAAATAAATTATTAAACAGAGGAGGTTTTCACTGTTCGTTCAATTTCAGCACACTGTATAAAAAAAAACATTTTTAATATTTTTCTTTTGTTTTTTGCTTTGTGTTTTTTTACACCCTTATTTTACCCAGAATACATTCCGTTAGAGGTATACGCACTGGTTTTGAGTTTTAAGCCTTTAAATATGCTGAAAAATAATTTGGTTCTGTTATCAACATGAATTTAGCATTAAAAATATAAAATTTCGCATTTAAAAATCTTGGTTTCCAATAGAAAGCGTATTTTACTCTAATGTCTTAAAATATTACACTTTGATATTTCTAACGTAGTATAGACTATGTAGCGCATATGGTTTTGGCTTGAGGCCCCTCCAATCTAGGCACCGGCAGAAATTGTCTGAAAACCCGCTCCCGGCAATTGCGATTGCATAGTGTTTAGACGTTTGGAATTGCAAACTTGATATTATACGCCTAACGACATTCATGTTTTTCATATGAGTATTTATTCAACGTCCCTTAGAATATTATAATAAAGAATAAATATACAGCTATAACCCATAAACCCACCATCAGCATTTGCTCTTTTTTAGCACATTTAGAGGCTTAAAACTCAAAACTAGTCCATATAACTCTAACAGAATGTATTCTGGCTAAAAGAAAAGTGTAAAAAACGCAACACGAAAAAAATAAAACTAGATTTTTTTAAACTTTTTTTTACAGTGTGCTGAAATGGAACGCAAAATGAAAACCTCCTCTGTTTCATAATTTATTTCTCAGTACTCGTACGTGATTAAGACACAGAGTTTACATAATATGAAAGGCAATGAAAGGTTCCACACGTGGTATTATTTTAAAAACAAAACTAAGCATAGTCGACTAACAAAAAAATCCGCAGTTTAGGTCACAGTTGTTCGCGGAGGCATGTTTGGGAATGTTTACAAAAATTGGATCGACGAATAATAAATAGTAGATGGAATGTCGTTTTACTGACTTGCATATAGTATATCACAATAAAAAAATATCGAAACTCTCTTTTGAATACTTTGACATTGAGAGTGGTTCAAAAACGCCACGCACGAAAATCGTCAAATCCCACCATCGGCATTTGCTCTTTTTTTAGCGTTTTTAGAGGCTTGAAACTCAAAACCAAGGCAAATACTATTAACGAAATGTATTCTGGCTAAAAGAAGGGTGTGAAGAGAAGGCAACGCGAGAAAAATAAAAAAATTAAAAATGGGGTTTTTTTTAGACAGCGTGCTGAAGTTGAACAAAAAGTGAAAACCCTCTCTGTTTCATAATTTATTTCTCAGTACTCGTACAAGATAAAAACACAAACTTTGCTTGATTTGGAAGGCAATGAATGGTTTTACACGTGGTGATATTTTAAAAGCGATACTAAACATAGTCAATTCAAAATAAAATCCCCATTTTAGGTCACAGTTGTTCGCGGAGGCATGTTTGGGGATTTTTACAAAAATTGGAGCGACGAATAATAAATAGCAGTTATATTGTCAGCTTACCTACATGCCTATATATCACACTAAAAAATATAGACGTTCTCTCTTTAATACTTTGAGATCGAGAGTGATTCAAAAACGCCACACACGACAATCGTCAAAACCTCGTAGTTCTTTCCCGCTTCTTTGATATTTTTTTCTCAGGAACTAAACATCTCACGACATGAAAATAAAAAGGATTGTTCTTCTAGGAACATGCTACACAAAATATAAAAATTTGAAGCAAAATAAAAAATACGACTGCCACTCGTTGCCTGAATCCAAATGAATCCACCCATATATATATATATATATATTTTTTTTTTTACTGTTGGAGTAGATTGCAACGCGTTCAAACACTCATCCTCGAGTGCACGTGTGAAGGAAGTAAATCTATATAAGATACTTTTTTTAAGTTTTGATTTTGCACAGTGTCCATCAGCTGTAAACTTGCATGCCTCCCCTTAATGACATTAATATTTTCATGGTTTTAAAAAGCTTTTCAGCCCTAAATAACATTTCTCCTTTCTCCGCAATAGAATGAAATAATCATGTTTTCACCTCATATTCTGCGAGAGCACATGGCGTGCCAACCACCTGACAGACCAGGCACCGGCACTTTCGTGTATTAATTAACACCTCTTCCATAAACTTCTCTAATCCCAGACACGAATAGCAATATGTCGAAAGTCATGTCTAAACTCAGACTTGAACTTCGTTAATACATTTCACTTCTCGTCTTCAACAGATCGGCTAGATCGGTTGATAGCCCGAGCTAGATTCAATGTCCAAAACAAACATAATGTTAAAAAAAAGAATATTGAAAACGTTGTGTACAACAAATGTGACTGCACCAAATGTCGAATATAGTACTACAATGTGCACTATTTTTCTCGAAATTATTATCGCAGTGGTCACAGCCAGCTTGTGTCTGCGCTTGCCGCTCTTGAAGCTGTTCCAGCTGCTGAAGGATACTCAACTCGCAGCACGCGGCTATAAAG
Source organism: Ixodes ricinus (assembly GCA_037355805.1). NCBI lineage: Eukaryota > Metazoa > Arthropoda > Arachnida > Ixodida > Ixodidae > Ixodes > Ixodes ricinus. The sequence continues at coordinate 12,136 of JAZHYW010030354.1, read as the reverse complement.
TGTTCCGAGCATATGTAAGAATGTTCCACGTGACACTATTCCTCCGGGTACACAGCTCGCGCAAAAGCACCTTGAAGTGGCTGGCCTCCATTGCTGCCGGGGAGCACATATTTTTTTTTCTCCCATGAAAACAAGGGTAAGAAAGAAGCTTTTTCCCGGCACTGTTCCTAGAATCTACCGCGGATCACAAATTGCTACCCACTGCAAGGAAACTTTTCACCTTGAAGCTGTGAAAAAATAATCTGGATCGCTGGTGCCCAGGAAGCTGCTTCGCGGCTGCCCGGGAAGCTGCTTCGCGGCTGCCCGGGTCGCTCGTCCGCCTGCCCGCCGGTGACGTACACGGATAGGGGAAAGTAGGGATTTTTCATTGCTGCCAGTAGAGAGTCGCCTCCTGGAACCCTCACGGCCAGTGTAACTTAAAAAGTCAATAACTTCACGTAATTTTTTTTCTTCAAAATATTTGGACTATTAGTTGAGAAAGGGTTATTAATGCGGTCTGTCAATTTCCAGCCAAATCGAAGACTATGAACACATCGGCGGAGTTCCCCTTTAACAAATGGTTTTCGTTGTTTTGTTTTTTCATGTGTCATTTTTCTTACCGTATAGATTTTGTCTATCAAAATAATACAATGTTGAAAAAAAAAGAAAAAGATACACAATAATGTTGCAGTGACGAAACCTAAATTGCGGGAGACGGCAAAAGTTCAGGCGGCGGCTGAGCGTGAGCTAAGTTTGCATTTTAGAAGGCATCCAGACGCACAGATGCTACGAACACCTATAGCGCACCTGTTGCCTGTTTCAATTTTCGCTAGTTGCAACTATATAGGCCAGGGAAGCTTATCTCACGTGGTATAGGAATGGCAGGACACTCCATGGCTTGTCCCGGGCTCCAGGCTAAGACAAGCAGGAGCCACGACACGGCGACGGAAACCTTCCCACTCATGACTCCGAGTCTCAAACTTCTCCAACGAATACACGAAGCGTTCAGTAACTCTATCATGCCACCGTGTTCCGTTTATACAGAAAAACTCCCGTTCGCGAGCCCTTTTTTTCTGTTATATTTTTATTCGGTAGAATCGTGGTCATTAATTATATTTTCAGTCGTTATGCGCCGCCACGGCTGAGTCTACGAAATTACTTATACGGTAGCATGAGCCAACAGCCGCTTACGAATGCGAGCTAGCGATCTGCTATATTTCGTTTAGGATGAACCGCGGACGACGCTACGGACCATCTAAGCCCGTCCAATGGCGCGTGAAGTGTCACGTGATCTTCAGGATCGGTGAACAGCGACGCGCGAAGGGAGGAATCCCGTGATACGAATACGGCGTTGGATTGGCTCAGGGTGGCTCGTAGCGTTTGCACGCGGTCCGTAGCAAGGTGAAACGGAGTGCTGGGACAGGGTCGGCTATAGGGATGGTGCAAGGGCAAATGAAATTGAAACCGCCGCTGTGGACTGTATGAGTTGGATCTGGCCGTATCGAGAAATTTCTAACATTGAACTTATGAAACCCTAAGTAGGGGAAGGAATGTGCACGTTCTGCGAATTGCCGTTAGGAGGAGATTACGAAGTTTTAGTAAATTGTTCCGATAGCCCCGATCACGGTACACGATGCGTGCCAAAAGGCGACGGCGGAGTATCGAGTGATCGTTATCAGAGTCTTTGGAACGATCTACTCAGACCCTATATTAATAAGAACGGTTTATAATACGATCATTACCGATAGAAGAGAAGGGTTTCGCTAAGTTCTAATGTCTATGGCTATGTGAGAGAGGGAGAGAGAGAATATATATCTTTCATAAAGAAATTGTAAAAGTGGATATTTTAGCATTTAGAGGGCCAGCGCCGGCTACTGGCCAGACCAGACTTGGGAAGTAATTCATTACAAGTAACAGATTACTTGTACAAACGCATGAAAGGATAAAACATAGAGGACGAGGACGAAAACCAGATTTGTTTAAGGCTGCGGTCCCACGGCAGCCATCTTGAACAAGGCGTTAGTTCAACCAATAGATGGCGACGCGCACCCGTGGGGTGGCCGAAATATTGGTTCACGGTAGGATGGCTCGAGCACCATCACGTTCCCATTGCGGCCTTGCTCGCCGCGCTGCCAGCTGTGCTCAGCTGGCTCAAGTAGCGTTGCCCAGCAAACGCATGTATGCGAGAATGTCAGGCTGGGTATAAATTGTTCTCTGATATAGGCAGATGCGGTTCGGCGGTTGCCACGGGCTTTCGGAATAAATCTTACCAAGAAGGTATCAATAGACCATTTGCTATATTACCCAAGCATCAAGGAGAATGCAGGGATTGGTGTTCCACGCGCCACACGCGCACGCCTTCCCCGTGTTAAAGATTCGAAGTAAATAACCAAAGTAAAGCGTTGACGAACGCGCGTGCAAGATGCCATTTGTTTTAGGTATTTGCTTTAGAAAAGTCACTACTGCTGAGGCCAGCACGTGCGGCGCGTGGAACACCAATCCCTGCATTCTCCTTGATGCTTGGGTAAGACAGCAATAGGTCTATTGTTGACTGACCTGTCAATATTGTTTCAATGAAACATTCTTCTGCAGGAATGCACGCTCAGTAGACTCAATCTTCCAAGACACCAGTGGAAGCGGACGTCTGGTAAACTGCTTCGCGATTACGGTACTCACCTCACCATTATAATGACGACTGAAAAGTGGCTTCACGAAATAGAGTGTTTCACGGGATCCGGATGATGTTGTAAAGGTTGTTACATGATAGTTCCCAGAAAACAAACGCCGTTCCAGTATTTTCGGAAGTACCGACACACATAATGCTGTAAGTACAGCATAGGAGGTATATATAATAAAAAGCATCAGAATAAGTACGAAGACGTTTATTTGCAATGAAGACGCTATGAATGAGCGGCGTTTAGCGACGGCGAGCGATGAGCGTTCGGGAATTTGTAAATTCACGTGATTGTTAACTATGGAGATGTGGACAATGAAGACCTGTTTTGTTGGGAGATGGAGTTGCGGTGATGATCTGATATGAGACGACTCGTGGCAGACGAACAAGCAAGTTTCTTCTCAGCGATTGGTAAGCGTCCAGTGTCAAGCACAGCACGTCGCTACCGACGTTGTCGACGTTTCGAACACTCACCGCTTTCGACAAAAAAGAGTTGGCACCTGGGCTGACTTTGCGGAAAGACTCGAAGTTTGCCTCAAGTCCAGCGCCATTGTGAACAGTAACTGAAAACAATCCACTATTCAGTCGGTGGGTGGCGAAACGTATTCGCATCTGCGGGGTCATGGTCGATGCGTACTCTAAGTGGTTGGAAGTTTGCACGATGCATGCCACGACGTACAAAAGCGTCATTGACGTTCTACTCACTCGTTTCGCTACTTTTGACCTATCGAAAATACTTTTCTCTGATAACGCGCCGAATCTCGTTTAAAAAATAAATAAACAAGTTTCTAAAAAAAAGAAAAAACGGCATCAGGCATTACATTAGTGCACCATACCATCCTGGAACTAACGGGCAAGCAGAACAGAGGGTGTGCGAAACGAAGAAAGCCCTTTTGAAGCTTACGGAAGAAGCAGTTCAGTGAAGAATCGCCAAGTTCTTGTTCCGGCACCACGTTACGGTCTCATCTTCCACGGGAAAAACACCAACCGAAGCAATGTTCGGCGGACGAAGAGCCACACCCCTCGGTCTCATGATACTATGGCCTACGAACTAAGATCCAGAAATTTCCAGATAGGGAGTAATGGCAGTTTATTCGATCGAACAACTCGTCTACATGAGGAATTTCAGCGGAAGTCCGGCCTTCCATGTAAAACTTCAGTATAAAAGGCTCTATGTTGGTTGACCAGAAGGTGTCATCCCTCTGAATACGTTGGGTATCAATGCCCTTGTGTGTAAATATAACGAAATCACAAAACTCTACTTGTGTATTGTCTAACTGCCCTTGTATTTTGAAGTAAAAGCTATGGTGGTGATTTGGACCTTTCACACCAGGCTCCTTTTCTTTATTTTTTAGCCTCATACGCTTTTGCGGTTTCAGTAGGCTTCAAGAATCTTTTGGAACGGGGACGCTTCACCTCAATGAGGCCATTTGTTCCAAACCGTCCATCAGGGGATGCTGCTAGAAATCCGTCCTTCATATTAATGAATAAGCCGCACTTTTGCACAGTGCAGTTATTGCTGCCCCACGTACCGTTGTAAAGCAGCATCCTCATTTATTCTACCATATTCTGTTGCGGGTGAAGAAATGTCTTTGGGTACATGATATTTGAAACAAGTCTGGCACTGTACGTTGTGGTTCGACACCCACTAATGTCGTCGTCCTTACAGAGCCTCATTAATTAATCATTACCTCGTCCCCTCGTATTGCTCTTGGTCAACAGTAAGTAAAATAGGCTACCCCCATATTACAATCAAAGAGTTGAAAAAAAAGTAAGTCGTTCAGTCCTTCATTATGTTTATTTTTTATATAATGTTACTACGTTACATTACCTCGAGACGATCGACGTCCATCGTCGATCTAAACACAGAGTGCCGCCTCTTTTCTTTGGATCGTCTTTCTGAAATCAGCGCAAGATTGCGTGTTCTCTCTTCTGAGACGGTTAGAACAGTCGCACATAAAACCCGCGTTTCTCCTACCCGACCGCTTCCTCCTCTCATGTGTAGTTGGTTACAACTAAATAAGCTATAATAATGGTGTATTATTCATATTTAGTTTCAGTCTCAGTCACGGGAAAGGAGGTTCGCGGGCGCTAGTGCCACTAGCGGGAACAATGGGGAAGAGGCAGGTGTCAAAAGGTCGTGGCTTGTGGAACTTACGGGGTCTACGTCATGGGCCCTTCAGGAATTACAAGCTCCTTGAACAAGGGCATGAATAGTGTCATTAAATAAGCTACGCTTCAGAGTAACGACACTTGGCCATATCATGGCGTAAAATCATGGTTGCCAGTGATCTGAAGCTTTATCTAAAATCACAGGAAACGCTTTTCTGTCCTCCACAAATGTTTAAACAGTCCGCGACAGAGCAAAGCAATATTGCATCAGCTTCCTAACACCGGATAAAATGCTGAGGAAGTCGCACTTTTGAATCACGACGATCGGCAGTTGCGTTTGCTCTGCACTAGACCCGAAATGGCGGCTCCCACAACAATGTTGGGGAACGGAGTGCCGATACTCCAAGCGCAGCTCACTTAGTGGCTCTAGGCATGAAGTGAACTCGGGTGTATTCTGCTCCTTTTCGCCTTTATTGTTTATTGATTTCAATCATATCGAATAACTAACACAATATATCACACTACGTTTGTGTAATTATTTATCTTAGATTTATTAACCTGACCCAGTACTTAAACCATTTATTTTCGATAGTAAATCTTTCAATATATTTTCTAAATGTGAAGGTAAAAAGACACGGACAGTGATGATGATACAAGCGCCAACGCCACCCTCGAAAATTTCTTGAACTTTAGAAATCAGCAGTCTGTCTGCCATCCGGCAGGTAGCGCAATAAAACACCCGAACAGTTTTTTATTGCTTTTAAAATAATTTAGCTCTACACCTATCAAGAAACCAAAGCAAGATCATTATGAAAATCTAATACATCGCAATGTTTATTTATTCCATACAATAAATATTATTAGATGCCAATAAATCTGTCTTATGTCCATAAAAGAAATGCGTCAAAACAGGTAAGTTTGAAGGGGTCCTGGAGCGTTATGACTTTGAAAATGAAAAAAGCCATCGTCCACTTCTTGGGCAACCATTGTAGTTCTAAATGTTATAAAAGATTTCATCATAGTTTAATTATTTCCTCAGTGACATTTGAAGCAGCGTGACTCGAAGCACAAAAAGTGCTACGTTTTATATAGAATATCCAAACAAAAAAGATTTACACAAGAAATAAATTTTTTTTCTGCATATTACCAATTATAAGCACTACATCTGTAGCTAATTTCATTGCCCTAGCGCATGTCATTAAAAACATATTCGGGCCAAAAAATTACTATTTTAGGGCAATATTTGGAAAGATTAATAAAACAAAGTAGTGCAAATACCAAAAAAGTATATCGTTACATTCTGCTTTGACATCATCTTAACAAAACTGCGCTATTGGAACCGTGTTATCTTTAATAGATCGTTCATGAAATATGAACCAGCGGAGCAAGTGAGGGTCTGCGCCATCATATTCGCAACGCTGGAAATGCGCATGAACAGTATAAACCAATACATACATAATATCATATGAAAGAGGATTGCATTGCCTTTCGAACGACATCAATCCCAGAAAACAGTATTCAAAAGAAGGTGAGTAATGACCTGCCAAAAAGTGCCTAAACAGCCACATTCAGTGGGACCGTGGCCAACCGGCCCCCAAAGGTTTCAAATTTGTTCTCGAAAGGGGAAAGGAGGAACATGGTGAAGGAAAGGGATATTTACTATAGGTTTAGAAGTTTAAAAACCACCAGCGTCATGACGTGGTATCAGCAATCAACTCATCTTTGGTTTTACGAATTTCGACCTCTGTCTTTGTCAGTGATAATGAAGGTGCAGAAAGAGTGTTGTTGACAGTCCCCATGGCAAATGATTCAACGATTTACCTCCCGAATCTGTCGATGCTGAAACTAACTGCGCGATGGCTGCTGGAAGGACAACCCTCGTTTGACGCCGGGGGTCACGTGTTAATGACGAAGGTTTCGTCACTATTTTGCGTCACAGCGCGCCGGAACATTGGCCGGAGCTGATTGCTGTCGGTGTTCCGCGGCCGGCGAACTAAAGCGGTAAGCCGCCTTCAATATCACTGAAAAACGTTTCAATCATCGGTGCGAGTCATGTTAAAAAAAAATGGAAGACGTTTACACATCTCTGTAATGCGAAATTAGAGCGCAGCTCTTGAGGAGAAGGAGGGGAGGGTATGCCCCTCCTCCTTTTCCCCTTATCGTCTCCTCCTCCGTCCTCTCCTCCTCTAATTCAGTTTTCCCGCTAAATTTAGCGGGTAAAATGGCGTCACATGACTTGCTGTCACGTCACCTATGAACAAATTCAGTTTCTCCGCCAGATTTAGCGGGAATATTGACATCACGTGACCTAAACGCCAATTCAATTCCCCACTAAATTTAGCGGGGAATTGAATTGGTGTTGAGATCATGTGCTGTAGGTGGCGTGGTATCGAGTTATCTGACGTCATTTTTTCCTTTAAATTTGGCGGGGAAACTGAATTGGTGTTGAGTCACGACTTAGAAACACAGTGGACTCTGTTCAAAAACATTTTCAATTACTGCATTGCACTGTATGTACCACTACCCAGCAAGGTAAAATACACAAGAAGAAACAATCCCTGGATAACAAGAAAAAATATTCAACTAAAACATAAATTTCAACGCAAAAAGCAAACTCACAGGTATGGGACCTTTCAACTTCCTCAAATAAAAGAAGAACTGAAAGAAATTTTTCAACTTCCAAGGAGTTTTTCTTTTCGCGAACTCTTAGCAGTGTTCTGAAGGAAGCGCACGCTAAATTTTGGAACTTCTTATCAGGAACAAAAAACTGTATTGAGTGTTTAAGTGTTAATGGTGTTCTTGTCACTGATGAAACCGACATGGCAAACGAGTTCAATAAGTACTTTCAGTCCGTATTCAGCCCCTATTCGGCAGCACAACCAAACAGCATCTGTGATAAGTCGTCGGCAATGCGGGACATTGTCGTACACTCTCAGAAAAAAGGGTGCACCTGGGTGTATCGTGCCCCCATACACCCATGGCGCCCTAAAAGGTGTATCAGTGTTCCCGTCGCGCAGATCCTCCTCTCCCAAGTGACTCGATGGGTGCGGCGAGGGTGTAACGGTGCACCATTACGCCCTGGATCGTCAAGCGGTCGTGATTGGATTTGGCTGGATTTTAGACAAGACTACTAAAAGCTTATATATTAAACAAGATTGCCAAGTTTTGTTATTATTGTGCAATAATTACATCACAGCAACAATTTTACAAAATAAAATCCTATTACGGCCGAAGGTTCGGCGAAAATGAACAAATTGAAAGTTGTTTTAGTTTTGATGCGCCTTTGACAGCAACAAGAACGCGAAGAGACAACACTGGTAGCGAGCTGTATGCGTGTGCGAGGCTAGTGTGAGGGCCTGTGCGAGCTCGAGGAATCGTGGCTGAGAGCGCGAGGTGCGGACGATAGTAATTTACGGTGTCTATGTAAATCCTAGTGACTCGGTTATCGTGCCACTTGAAAGTTCAAGAACAGCGGTGTTTTGCCAGTGTTAAGGCAGAGACAATGGAGTATCAAAGTTACGCCGTCGCCTCTCTTCTTTCTGTGTTAGCTGGGTCGAAATTTGGTCAAACGGAGCCTTGGTCAAAACCGCCGTGCTTGACGTTCGCCACGTAGCTTGCGCTTTAAATATTCCACAGGGAGAGACAGACGGAGTATGTGTGCAGGGATGTGACGTGCATACGTTCTTGCTTTCTCCAGTTTTAAGACGCTCGAACCGTGTGTACTCGAATGAGTGTCTCATGAGAGCAATGCGGGCCCGATGGAAGCTCCGATACAGTGTGTGAGTACGTCAGCGCACATTGCTATGGGTGCAACGACCACAGCGTGGCCGCAAAATGGGTGGCTTGGTAAGTAGATTCCCACCATGTTTGTTTTTTGTGTACCAAGTGCCATTTAAATGCAAAAGTAGAACCTCAAAACCGCTTCCCATCTGCTAACTCTTGCCTGCGGGATAGGTCATATCAACTAATGCTGCACTACGTACGATCGTATTAATACGATCATACAAGCCTTGAGACATGTCATGGGCGCATCATATTTTTTCCCCTTCGAATTTGAGTTTCATGGTAGCATATTTGAGATGACCGCTGCAGCAGTGACACTGACACATAGTCTGTTTTTTTTTAATAAAATGCAGGCTAGCAAAACAAAACAAAAAGTAAGAAAATTAAAATGCTCTGTATTTACACAAGTACATATCGTGCTTTCCAGATCTGGGCCAAAAGTCTTCTTCAAGCTCCAAGCCTGCCAGTTGGGGCCCAGTAAATTGCTAACAAGGGTTTGTGGCTTTTTATACATACGGCGCCACTGAGGCACAACGCTGAAGCTGAGAATGTGCCAAGTGAGGGTCCAACGTGCTGGTAACAAACCCACACACCCACAGTTCCCATCTCGGCACTTTATGCAATTTGTTTTTCTTTTTACTTTTAACTTGCATGTCCTTGTTTCTTTGTATTATGCTTGTGGTTTATGGTCCTGCTTCTTATGCTACACTGCTTGTGCATATCAGTCAGTGCACCCTTATGTAGGCCCAAGGGCTGTTTAGGGGATCCAGAGAAAAATGCAATAAATAAATAAATAAATCTTTGCAGGTGGTACAGCGTGTACCGAAAACCACAAACCCTTTGTTTGCATTTCACTGAGCCCCGACTGTACATTGTCGTTTACATTTTTTTTCTATATGTGATATTCACCTGGCGGCCATATTTGAGGTCATGCAAAGCTGTGCACAGGTCATGCAAAGCTTCTCAAACTTACAATTTCTGAAAGGCCAGGGCAGTATGGCTGCAAATGTGGTTTCAAGAATCATCAGGCTGTAGTGATTAATATACAAATTTTTGCCAGTACAATACCCATATACATATATACTGTCCAAGGTGAGGGCCAGAATCCATGAGCTTTTCTCTCTGCAGGCTCCAACCTGTGGTACACTAACACATTTGGCCGCCAAATCCCCCTTCCCCCCCCTCCACACCCCATTATAAAATTTACCAAAAGATATCGGGTACGGGAGGCAGGTTAGATTTTGATTAGATCATCTGTACTTGGTAACAAGTCAAGGAAGTAGAAGCTTCTCCTCATAAGCGTGATGCGCCCGCTTCAAACGCCTCCGCAGAGACCATGTAGCGGGCGGCAGCTTGCGCCACCTAGCCGAGGTGAATTATGTATTTTTGGCTTCTACATCACTCGCTCCGGAAGGTTGAAGTAAAAAGAAGGCTTTAGTGGCAACAAAAATTGTTCGTTACTAAAGAGAAAAAAAGAGAAAATCACTCTATTACAGACTTGAGTTGGAGCAGTAGTTCAATTATGTGAAATAAGAGGTGAAAAGAAGGTGTCCTTTACTCTGATAAATATAAATTGTAATTTGTGTAAATAATGCATATGTGGTTATACATGATAGGGAAAACAGCTCAGAAAATGCGGACCACGAAGAGGAACATACACGACAGGACAATACTGTACTCTCAACTGAAGAATTTTAATAAAGGAAACAAAGACAGAAAAAACATACACAGTGTCTTAAAAGATTGCACACAGACAAAGGACCACTCTCGCCAACCGTGAAGCGTGTCAATAAACTACCCGTTCACTATGTGACTCATTTTTTCCCGCAGGAAGGATATCTCTTTTGCTGACAGCGGCAATGAAAGGGGCACGTGGCAACGGCAGCGTTTATTCAACAACAGTTGGCTCCGTTGGACTTAGGGGACCCTTTCAGAGTATGCCAACTCTGAGGTGGTATGCGATTTTTTAAACGACAATGAGGCCAAGAGCTGGTCGGCCCTCAGCGTTGATGTTGAGGATTTATTTTATTTTATTCACTACCTCGTAACCAGCTGCTTGCCTCTGTTAGAAATTGTATTGAAACGAACGGGGAACTGGGGTTCAGAAACTCCAGTAAACTGGCCATGGAAGACTTCCTAGAGTTGTTGCAATTTTATCTGAATTATGTGGTTGTAGGCTGGAACAATTCTTTGTTCTTACAAAAGCAAGGAGTATGTATTGGGTCCTGTGTGGCTCCAATTTTGAGCGACATTTACCTATCCGGGGTCGATAAGGCTGTGGTGTGTGCTCTGGGGGCATCGACTGAAAAAGAGGTGTTTCGATATGTAGATGATTTTTTGGTTTTGTATGAAGGAGCAGAAGAAGACGATACGCGGTGTTTCGTTTTAGACGCATTTGAAAAGTGTGGTGGGGGCCTGAGGTTTGCGTGTGAAAAGCCAAATGAAGGGGCTCTGCAGTTCCTGGATTTGACGATGTACCCGTATGATAAGACTATATGTTGGTCGTTTTGCCCGCGTTCCAAAAAGGCCAATCTAGATTTTAAATTTTCCCACTCAAAGTTGGTTAAGAGGTCCATAGCAGTGTCATGCCTTGGGTCGGCCCATCAAAAAATCATGCGCCCACAAGATGACTGAAGGTTTTAGAAAACAAATTGGTAGATTGAAGGAGTCGGGGTTCCCGTTGACACTCTTGGCGGAAGTAGCCAGCTCACTTCTTAAAAAGCTAAGGGGGTAGAGCGGGGGGGGGGGGTGTTGCGGTGGGCTACCGCCCTGGGTGCCGCTGACCCTCGTGACGCCACTGGTCTGACCTGATACACAATACCGCATTCCCAAATGACAGTCCTGGCACCATGACTCCCTTCCATACACCCATAACGACTTCATATCTATAATATTTCCAAAGTGCCCTGTATTTCATGGTAGCTGAATCTCGTTTCGCATTCTTTATTACAGTATCTTCATGTTCTTTTAGATACTTTCTTCCCTCACTTAACCATACTCCCAGATATTTGTACTTTTCTACGTGTTCTATCACTGGTCCTTTAGTTCCCCCTTCTCGTCGTTGACAACTATTATGCCCGACTTGTCCCTACTGAATTTTAGGCCTAAACTGTCTCCTTCCCTGCTACAAATCCTAATCAGTTTCTGTATTGTCTCACGACTTTCTGACATGAGCACCGTCTGCATACATTAACCCTGGCAATATAGATTTACTTTATGTCCTTCCTCCACGTAAGTCAGGTCAAAACCTAAATTGCACTGCTCTTATCTTTTTTCCACCTCACTGAGGTATATATATATCACAAAGAGCAGGGTAGACAATGGGCAACCCTGTCTAAATCCTGTTTATTGCTGATGGTCTTGTAGTTTTGGCTTCCCATGTTATAACCACCCTATTCTTCGTATAAACCCATTCTAGAAAATGAACCATGATTCTCCCTGGCCCATATCCCTTCTGTTGGTGTCAGAGTTTATCCTAATTCACATTGTCATATGAAGAAGAATAAGTCATACTGTCATATTCTTCTTCGTCAAGAGAGTCTGGTGCAGGCTCGTCGTCAATGCCAAGGCACCTCTGCAGGAAGCATA